>VZRN01006613.1:519201-616087 GCA_013397935.1 Dasyornis broadbenti | reverse complement strand
TGGCAGGAGGGACGGCCCGGCCCGGCCCGGCCCGGCCTCACCCCGCCCGGCCTCACGCACCAGCCCCGCCGCAGTTCTCGGCCCCAGCGGCTGCGGCAGCGCGGGGCAGGGGCGCTTGCTCGCTCCTCACCTCTTCTCTTTCGATCCTTTGAGGACGAGCTTGGTAGATTTCACGCAGGAATACTCGGCCATGTCGGGGGACAAGACAGTTGCCGTAACCAGAGCGGAGGGCGGGCGGACAGTGTCGGCTCCGCCTCTCGGCCGGGCGGAAGCCCTGAAGCCGCGGCCCTTCTTCCGCCCGGCTGTGGGCGGGGACCGGAGGCGGCGTGCTTCAGTCTTCGCACGTGGAGGGTGTTGGACGCGGAATTTGAGAGGGGAAATAATGCAAAGAGAGATTAAAATTACACTTTAAAAGTCTATCTCTTAGCACCTTCCCCTTCTAACTCTGGTTTGACTCCGTGAGTCGCTGCAGCGCTTTGCAGGACTGCAGGCAGAGAGCACTAAGGAATGCAGAACTCACAGCTTCTTCTGCAGCCCGTGGGTGTGTGTGTATTGTAAAGCACGTGTCGAGGACATCAGCAGAGCCCTCTGGCCTAGTTACATGGGAGCTGGACACCTGGATGAGCTGGTGAAGGAGTAAAAGCTTCAAGGGACGCCTGTGAAGAGCAGTTGGGGAAGTACTTGTAACTCAGCCAAGTGCACCAAGCTAGAAGTGAAATAAGGTTTATGACAATTTTTTCCCATCCTGTTTGCCACTTGGTATTCCACAGAATAAAATCTACCTCAGGCTTTCCCCTAGGTATATAACGACCTTTTCCTCATGTTAACGTACCACTTTCTCAACAGGTACCAATACTTTCCTTGAGGAACAGCCTTACTAGCACATATGTGATTTGAATTCCAGTTACAGCAGTAATTTGTGTTGAGTCTTCAAAAGTGTTCCTGCTTCACGCTCATGGGAGGGGCTTCATGCCCAAAAGGTTGCCTGTTGTTTATATTACCTGGTCAAATAGAAAATACTATCCCTATCAAGGCTTGCTGTTCTTGTCTTAAGTATGCATACAGTGGTGCTTGCACTGGATTGGTTTCCAATTTGTTTCCTATCTATGTTTCCAAGATGCTCAAAGGTATCTTCTACAAGTAAGAAATGAGAGTCTCGTATATGGCTACGTCAAGGCTTTTAAATTCACTGAAAGCATGGCCAGTTGATAAAGCTTGGCATGTATAATGTCACAGTGAATGACCCCGGAGTTGGTGAATGACTGCAGGTGTCTTCCACAAATACTTTGATAGGCCCCAAAACCCTGCCTCTTCTCACCAAAATGCTTTGATTTTCTCTCTGTGTGCCTAAGATGACACTGCCTTGTATTTTTATTTGTGAAGCTGGTGTGGTTACTGTTGCCATCTAAAATGAAAGCAACAGTAATGGACTTTCAGGAGGTTTTGGCAAGTATCCCATTTTGGAGCTTTGGGGGTGTTGGGTTTGTCAGCAAAAGCAATACCTGAATCAAGCTGCTGGTCCATATAAATTCAGAATACTTTTTGTGTGTGGTTGTGTGTCTGGTATGCTACTTTCCTGCTAATGTCTTCATCTGCAGTTTTTCAGTGAAAGACAGTTGTCTCCTTGATCAGTGTTTGGGAAGTAGATAACTTAAAGCAGTGTGTTGCTGTAGTAGACAGTATGTGAATTTAGTTGATTTACTGACTTACCAGTCTCAGAAACTTTCATCTTGTAATTATTTCTTCCAGTAAAAGCTGTAAATATAGGTAGTATAATAGGTAGAAAGCTGCAGACAACGATGGATAGCTTGCTGACCACTTCAGATGTCTGCATGAGAGTTGCAACCCTGAAAGAATTATGGTCAGTGGCTCAGTGTCCAAGTGGAGACCAGTGACAAGTGGCACTCCCTAGGGAATCGTATTGAGAGTGACACTTTGCAACATCTTTGTCAGCCCCATGGGCAAGTGGGATTGAGTGCACCCTCAGCAAGTTTGCTGATGACACCAAACTGTGGTGTGTTTGACGCACTGGAAGGAAGGGCTGTAACATCCAGAGGGACCAGGATAGGCTTGAGAGGTGGGCCTGCGTGAACTGCGTGAAGGTCAATAAGGCCTATAAGGCAGATATTTTAGTAAAAGGAATATGAAAAAGGAGAGAGCAATTACATTGGAGTTAGAAAAAAGTATAGAGGAGATGAGTGAAGCAGGAAAGGATGTCTGTCAACCACCGTAGCATGCTAATTTGCCCTTCAGTGGTTATTTTGGGGATTTATTTTGAGTTCTTTTTAGACTTTGATTCTGTGCAGAGCAAACAGGCAGGAGCCCTTTGTGTTCTCTTGACTATAACTTTACAACTTTATTTATGATAGGTGCTTATTTTTTGACTGCTTAACTGTACAGCCTTAGAATTTGTGGGGTATTTGTACATTTTTGTCAAAGTGGGCCCGTGTTCACTGATAGACCATGACCAGGACTTCATAGTACACAAGTACCTGCCTAAAAGGTCAAATGAGAGGAAAAGGTAATAATAAAAAGCATTTATAAGAGATGTAATAATTTTGAAGTTGTTAAGAATTATCTAAGTTAGATTTTTGGGGGTTTTTTCTTTCCTTTTAACTTTAAAAAAGCAAGAGCAATTAAAGCAGCTTATATTTAAAAATGTATATATTTTTATAATGTGATAGACGTGCATTTTGCTATTTGTCCACCAGATGTTGCTATAGCCACAAAAATAAATGAAGTTTAAGCTGTCTGGGGGAACAAAAGAAGGGGTAGTTTTATTTTCATTACAGATGACTGTTACATAATCGTGATCCTGGAAAGAATTACACGCTTGCTTACCTTTTGTATAGGGAATAGTCCTGGTGAATTCAATTAAGCAGCTCATCCAATGTAGAGTTGATCGTGGTTGCAAGCTTTTTTAGGATGGGGCTATATCAATTATATTTGCCATTTTCTTAATTTGGTGTTCTGTTTCCCCCATTAGGAAGAGAAAGCAGGAAAGACAGAATGTCAGACAATAAATTTCTTATTTTAATAGAAATGTAGAATTTTTTTTCAGGCTCCCATAATGTAAGATATATTTTCTTGTTAATGAGTATAATTTTATTTAAAATTCACGTATCTTAGGTTCCTTCTTAAATTTAGTGACACCGGCAGCAAATAGGCATCATTACAGTATATGCTGAAGATGGTAAAACCTCTTCCTGTGGGGTCAAGTGATGAAATCAATCTGAAAAGTGTATCTAAAATGGTATCACTTTAGAAAAGCTATTTAGACTCTAATTTGTCAGTTAGGGTTTTTGAAATTAAAACATTTCCAAAATGTATGGGCTGTGGTTGATTAAAAGAAATATAACAGTTCATTTTCTTTATGGCATTGGAAATAAATGGAGCCTTTGTGTTTGCAATTGTAGAAAACAAATCACTTTTTTAATGACTGGATTTTCCTGCCAGCTTGGAATTTGCCGCATGTGCATTTTATTTTGAATGCCTAAAGAGTGAAATCATTTGCCGTCTTTAATGCAGATGGGGCAGATTGGCTGAGGTGTCATTTGCAAAATGTGCTCTTCCATCATTCGCATTTGAAGGGAATCATTACAAACAATGTTTCCCATAGACACTCAGGACTGATGGAAGGGAAGGGCTGAGACTGAGCATCCATGGGTATAGTCTGGTGTCATAAGAGCCTGGACCCAAACTAGGGTGCTTTGGAGTTTTCTTCCATCGTGTTTAGTTATGCTAGGAAATCTTAAAATACCTCCCCAAACCAGAGAAACTTGAATTAGCTCTCTTGATAGCCAAGCTGACAGATTATATGCTTTTTTCCCCTTCTTTTGTTTATAAGTGTGGGCCTCTTGTGAAATATCAAAGCTCTTGACTGATGTAACAGCCAAGATCGATACAGTTTTGTTTACTCATTTACAGAATGAGTGAAATCTGATGTGGGTTAGAACCAGAGCAACTATATTTTAGTTTTTCCCCAGTGGGACAAAGTACATACTCTGGAATGTTGTGGTGGTTTTGTTGTAATGTTCAGCAGCAGTTGTGTCAGAGTGTTGAAGCATCCCCAGGACATGATGGTGCATAGCACAGTGGCATGACAGATGTAAATAAAAAGCTAATTTGATACTTTGTGTTTTTAATACTGCGTGGTGAAAATGGTTTTATTATAACTTCCAAATTTTAAATGTGACGAGAAATTACCTTTTTTTTTTTTTTTTTTTTAAATCACAAATGTTAGTGTTAGGTTTTTAGCACAGTTAAATAGATACTCTCAAAATTGCATTTCTCCTACTCAGCTTATGGCTTAGTACCTAGAGTGTTTGGGAAATAGAAAGGGTTTCTCAGCCTGTCAGGACAGGAGGGAGCCCCAGCTCAGATCCCCCAGTCCTCAGCATCCCTGGTACAGAAACCCTGTGTTGGTTCTGGCTTCTCAGCTTCTCCTGCTTTGACTGATCACTCCCTCACTTTCCTCTGCTGTCACTCTGTGAAGTTTTGTAGTGAAGTTTTTTTAGCTGGCCAGACCTCCTCATTATCTGCTTCTCCGGATGTTGAGATCCTGCTCTACAGTTTGGCCATGAGCACTCACCAGAATCCCTTTCTGCTGGACACTGAGGGAATGCAAAAGAGAAACGAAAAGGTAACTGCAAATGTACACTGGTTTCATGCAGATGCCAACCCTATATGGTGTATGCTTGAACTCAGACCTCCTGGTTTCTGCTTGCCATCCCAAATGTCTTAGCATTGTGTACTTCTTCAAATTATGTTATTCTTTTCTACTAATTACTCTGCGTTTTATCCTGATGTACTAAGGAAAATTTTTATATACGTATGAATACTTTTGTCTCTCTGTCTATTAGTCTATGTTTCTATATCAATTTTGTTTTTTTTTAACTGGCCATTTTTGTTCTTTTTTAACAGGCACAATCACAACAATGATTGAAATCTGTTGAGTTCTGAAACTGTTGTTAGGTAAATAGGAAAAAGACCTGTAACTTCCTTGATGAAGGGAAGTGTTGCAATATGAATTCCCATCATAGTAGAGATGGGAGAGAACACTCATGAAGAAATAAGTCTGTGAGAAAAAACTCCTAGTAAATCTAGGGCACTAATGAGTGAAAAATCAAACTGCATTACTTCCAGTGCTTAAAAAAGCAACTTATTGCTCTGTACTGTAATTTCAGTTTATATGGGATGGAAATTTGATTCTGTAAGTTGAGCGTATGACTTTTGACATTTCCTGACAAATAGCTGGTATGTTTGATGCAAATTTAGCTGAAAACTCCTTTCCTTATTCACTGATACTGTATGGAAAATACAGACTCAAATATAGACTATAAATAACACATGACAGAATTTTTGTGGCAAGTTACCTGCTTTGTGCTATGTGTTAATATGCAGACTTTTCCCTCTCTGGGACACTTTTTTCTTGTCTCTAGTGAGCTTTATTTCCCTTCTTACATGGGGCTGAGTTTGTAGCTCGTTAGGAAAGCCACAGGATCCATAGGGAAAGATTTTCTATTTCATGTATATGTAGCACTGTTGCGGTTGTTCTTTGTTAGCTGATAATCAAGTTTAATTTAAATTCAGTTTCTAACTGGTGCTTTATTATTATTTTTTTTTTTGTCTATTTGAGTGTTTCAAAAATGGTTTCTTCCTTCTTGTACTTCGTATGTGATGTAGTAGGAAATAAACAGGTGATTGTGACTGGTCTGGAAGGTTGTACTCACCTTCACAGCATTTCTTCTGAGAAGGGTCTCACCAAGGGTAACCACCCCCCACCCCCACAATAGTATATGGCTTCCTTTTGGTCTATATATTTTTCTTACTCCATTTCCTCTGAGACTTCATGGGTGTCCTTTATAATTTCAGTGGAGATATGGCTTGGCAGGACTTAAAAGGAGAATGAACCTGTGGCAGAGTGTTCATTTTCAGTGCTGCTGTCCTCCTGGATATAAAACTGTACCCTTTCTCTTTGTAAATTATGTTTCCTCTCCCCCAGGATTGCCATATAATTTCTTGCAGCATTTTTTTTTTCTAACAGGACTGGAACATTTACTTGCTATGATTGTTTGCACTGCCCATTTGAATTTGAAGAGCTGTTGTAAGTGATTTTCTTCTCTTATCCTCATAGCTTCTGATTCTGTGTAATTTGCCCTGAATGTGGATGCTCTGCCATAAAAAGGAAATTTTTACTAACGCAGTTGCAGTGAATATCTTGTTAAAAAAGCTTTTGTGTGGACTTAGCAACTGTGGAGGTGAAAGGGAGACCTGTAGACTGTTGCATATGGAATAGGTATGGTCTAGGCAATGATAGAAAAAGCTTTTTGCTCTGGAGGGAATTCTGAACTGTTCATTATCCCTGTCCACTCACTTCCTTATAAATATGTTAAATCTAAGTCACAATGGATTTACTTGTGGGTTTTTTTCCCCCTTCCTGGGCCAAATATAAAAGAGAAATAAATAAACTGAACTCATATTCATTTGTGATGGCCTGACTCAGACTGTCCTACTTGTTTATTCATCCAGAGAGCCTCTAAATGTTGACAATATTTATTAGATTATAAGGCAGTTAGAGATGAAAGGAAAATGTAAACTTCCTGATCTTTGCCCTTGTCAGGACTATCATCAATATCTGGTAATTTTGATTTTAATTTTGCCCATCACATATCTGGTAAATCCGGTTTGCCCAGCTTTTTGTCTTATACTTTCTAAAAGAAGCACAAGCAGAACAAAACAGGTTTACAATCATCACCTCCTTTTTGACTTAAGGTAAATAAGGTTTCTAACCCATAACACAGTATGGAAACTGTTTTGAAATACGGCAGCCAGAGATGGCAGCATTCACCATCCTAATGCGCTTGACTTTTTTTAAGCTTCAGTAGCTTGAAGGAATGAATGATGTAAAATTTTTAGCTTCCACTGAAAAAATACAATGCAAACTAGAATTCTTGTCCCTCATGGATATGAAGAAGAGACATAAAACCTGCCTGTAAAGGTTTAAAAATTTGAAAAGCAGAACAAAAGAAGAGCACACCTATACTTCTTTTAAATTCTGCTTTTAAAGCTGTTGTTGTGAGATTTGGAGCCTGACTAATGATTTTTGAGTGCTTTGCATTGGCAGCTTCTGTTGACTTGTGTCCTGTCACAGCAAGTAAGTGAGTAGGAGCTGAAACTGCTGATCTTCCCGTGTTCTGATCCTGAGAGAAAAGGAGAGGGAACATTTCAGTATGCATCACCTGTTTCCAGGTTGTTTCCCCCACAGCACAGTGTTGGTGTACATCAGTGCTTTTCTTATATGCCAGATGCAGCACAAAATGTTTTTTTCCCAATTAAGCTTTATTTTGCTGAAGGGGTCTCTCCTGCTCCTGGAAATCCCAACTCCAATTTGGCAAAGATAAAAATAGGTTTTTTTGCTGTCACATTGTGCTTTGTTAAATGATATTGTGACAAGGCATGATCTGGTTTAGATCTTAAAAGGTGAAATCTGTGAGACTGGCTAAGGTGTTTCAGTGCATCCCAGAGTACTGGCTGGCTGGAGCAAAGTCGTAGGGAATAATCCCAGAAGGATTACTGACAAGTGCAGTAGATGGGGTGTAATTTATACAATTAGCTTCCTAGTGGACTATGGAGCCATATCCTTACTGTTCTTTGGCCTGTTTGGAGGGTGGAATCCCTAGGGATATGTGTGAGTGTTTGTTGTAACTGGTCCAGAGCACTAGACCTGAAATTCTCCCTGACCTGCTTCAGGTGTTTAGTCCTGTGATGGATAGAAACGGGTCTCAGTTCTGGTTACATTGGGGTTCAGGGGAAAAAATCGACATTGATAATGTTCATTGATGCTGTTGCCTTTGTTGCAGATGGCCAAGATCTAGCTCAGGTTTCATTACTGCCTGAGGTGCCCAGAACTGCCTTTTCTAGGAGGTTCAAAATGTCTAGCTCTGCCAGTCCCATGAATGGGACATGCATTTTTTTCAATATCTAGTGGAAAGCCACAAGTGGTCTAGTTAAAAGAAAATACCATACTGCCCTGCAGGAGCAACAGGCAATCTGTGCATCTATGGTCAGAGATGTAGGTTATGCACACCATAGCATTGCACCTCATGTTCCTCTGGACACAGGGAGAGAGACAGATTCCCTCTAAGCAAGGCAAACAGTCTGCCCCAGTGAGTGCAGAGGCCCCTTCACTGGGGGACAGGGTGCAAGACGACAACAATTGCACCTGAAGTTAGAGTGAAAACAGAAAAGAGCAATGGTTCTTACCCATGCCCCTTCTCCACCCCTCCCAGTATTGTGGAGTTTAGGGAACATGGTCTTGTAGTTTAAGTAGAGCAAGTTTTTAGTGTAAAAATAATGTTGGTAGTCCTGTGGCATGAGACAAGGAGTGAGCCCTGCAAGCCAGGCAATTTAATAATCCTTCAGTGCTCCTCTGCTGTGCTGGGGCATTAAAAAGAAGAGAGGATGTTTATGCGTAACTCAGTCTTCTTCTCAGGGACTGGCAGAGTGTGTAAAGGACTGTCCTTCTTGGTAGGAGTGTGTAATGGTCAAGATTCACAACCACATAATATTTTCAAATACTGTTTGAAACACTATTCATGCAGTTTACTACAACAGTCTGGAAAGCTTCAGCATCAGTTCAGACTTACTGTACTCCTATGTCATGCTTGGGTTATGGCCTGAGACAGATTACACACAGAAGGACAACAAACATAAACACTGATCCCATTGTGACCTGACATGGTAAAGGCAATGAGAAACAAAAGTACCCTGTGGAATCAAAATGAGTCCAAGACATGACATCTATTAAAAGGCAAGGATTTGTAGCAGTGTTAAGACCCAGCTTATCCCTACCCACTCCTTGCAAGTAGAGCCTTTGTCCACCAAATGACAGTGACAACTCTAAAAGGCTGAAAATGCAAAGAGTCTTCTGCTATGTGAAGAAGACTCTTCCTTGCTTTACCTAGCAACTATCCCACCCTTCTCACCTGAAGGTGCCAGGTCTTTTCTCCCTCTGCTTCTCAGGGTGTGGGTGCTGATAAGAGATGCTAAAAATACTTGTAGGTGACACCTCTTGTTTCCTCTCCTGCATGTGGAGGCATGTGACAGAAATCTCTAGGCTTGGTGCCAGCGATGTGTATTTTTAAAAGAGCATCTAAAGAGTAGTTATGGCTTTAGATGTGATGCTGGATTGAGCAGCAGTCAACCATTTTATCAGTTCTGCTCCCCCAAGCAGATAGATATATAGTAAGACTGGCTGTTGAATTTACACTATGTTAATTTTGAATTTATCTGTTTCAGACTTACTGCTCTGACTACAACTTCTAACAGGTTGACACCTGCTTTTGTGCCTTACTTTGCTCTTCTTTGGTGTTGATGAACTTGAGGGTAAGCTACATTTAGGCTTTGGTAGCAGTGTTATGTTCATGGAGGATCATGTCAATGTGGGAGTGCAATTCAGGTGAAAGTAACTTGGAGGTGGTGGGGTTTGTTAAAGAGTTCCTGTGAGTCTCTTGCTAATGGAAAAAGGAAGAGAAGCTGGAGACAGCTGATTTTTCAAATGCCTACTTTGATATTGGTGACAGAGCACTCATTTTATCTGGATGCATAGTGCCGTACTATGCCTTCACAAAGCATCTCTCTACAGTAGGGCTGGGGAATAATCCTGGTTGGATTGATGACATGGTTTTGGCTACTGCTGAGATTGTGGTCTGTTCTTGGCATGAGAAAAGCAATATAATCATCCTCTTGGCTGGTGTCTGAAGGGGCAGATCCTTAGGGTTTCCATTCTCTTCCTCTTCCTGAAATACAGTACTCTATGGTGCCTTCATTCATTCCTGAAACTCACAAATATTTGTCTTCTATGTCTTCCCATCTCCCATGAAGCTATAGACATCTCTCTCTCTCTTTTTTTTTTTAATTATTTTAACTTTAATTTGGCGTGGATTTTAAATCTGCCAGAAACCTGAGAATGGAATCAGGCATTTTCCTCAGCTGTGTGCCAATTTCTGGAGACTATGATGTGTCCATCTGGCTCAGAGACAGATCCCTAGTGCTGGGATCATACAATACCTCAGGCTATTGTCTCAAAATGGTTAAATGGTATAGTGATCTTGTTTTTGAGAGGTTGTGTACTTTGTGTCTAGCATAGGATGTGATGGACACGTGGGAATGGAGTCAGTGTCAAGGTGAATCAGCAGCTTGCTCCATCTTGAGGGGAAGATACTGGCAGACTTTAAATGCTGAAGTAGGTAAGCAGGTGGAGAATAGACTCATGAGAATACTAATGAAGGGATGTTTATAGGGCTGTTTAGCTTACAGTGAAATACCAGTAATTTAACTAGAACGTTACATGGAGAGGATTCAGCCCTTTAGTTGTGCCAGTAAAAATGACATGGATCTTGAGGCAAAAGCTTTCAACCTAGAACAGAAACAAGGGAAAGTATGTGATTTGGTTAGTATTGCTCATATATATGAGTTTCAGTTAGCAGCAGAGAATTCCTCCTGTAGATGTATTTTCTGTTAAAGAGAAGCTGTAAAGGCAAAGAAATATTTCCTGAAATGTTTTGAAACTGCATTTGGAAGACTCATTCGCCTATTGTGTAGGTAACTTTTCAGCATGTAATCTATGTATCACATCATGACTAAACAGGATAATGCAGACCTGTGGATCAGCCCTATTTGTCTTTTCCTGTATTTCATTGACTGCACAGAGGGGGTATGTGTGCTGGGAAGTTCAGATCGAAAACCTATTCTATAGCCTGGTTGGAACACAGCCCTCTAGTAAGCACTCGGTATTTTGCCACAGGTGGTGTATGCAGCTGATAGTTGGCTGATTGGTTTGTAGTTTTATCATCTTCTACCTCCCTTAGAAGACCAATAAGGGCATTATTCTGGTTTTTTCCAGTGTTGTGCAAAACAAAGCAAAGAATGCTGAATCAATAAAGTAATCCACATTTTAACTGCTCTGAGGCAAAGAAAAAGCATTTTAAACCTATAATTTATTTATTTTTATTAAAACATTTTTAGTGGCACCATCTTTTTGTGTTTTACTTGAAATATCATTTGGATCCCATTTATGTGAAAGGCTTTATTTGAAACTTTTTTCAGACTTAATAGATTAGTTTTAGTAGTGACCCAGTTGGAGTTAATCAATTGAGAACTGTACAGAGGTTCTCTAAGCTAAACTGGATTTGTAGGGTTTAATTTTAATCACAGTCTGAGAGCTACAGCTGCTTCATGTTTGTTTAGTAATAGAGTTGATGAGCAGCTAATTTGAAAGGAAAGCTCAAGCACAGGTGTGAAATTCCTCACGGGTATAAGAGAACTGGCCTGGAATGTAGGAAGATGGTGCTGAACATATTGCTCTACAGTAAGGCAAAGAGATTCTTGTTTAAATATTTCTAAACTAGCACATGTGACATAAATCCCTTGACTCTAACATCATTCCCCTTTTTATCATACCACTTAAGTGATCATCCAATGTGTCAGAGACCAGGATCTGATACCCTTCTCTGTCTGGTTTTGAATATGTATCTCCAGGTTCCAGGATCTGAGTCCTAGCGATAGCAGTGCCCTGAGTTGGTCTTTCGTTTTTTAAATGTGGTGCTGTTACAGATTGCCTGTAAACAATAATAGCAATATGATTTGAGGAACACCATTTACTGTTGTCCATTCTGTATACATATAGAGAATACAGAGATGTGAATCCTTACCTGGTCTAGTTGTCTTCATTGGACTTAGTGGGGAGGGAGGATGTAACTTCTGAAGAAAGGCAGAATTGAAAACACCTCTGGGATTTCCTACTCACCAGGTTACAAGCTTGGTGTGTTGTGTGTTTAGTCCTAGCAAACACTACTCTTTGTAAAGTATCTGATTTGTGATCTGTGTCATACTTGCTGTGATTACTGTAGTGCTCCTGTAGCAGTGGCTGCGAGTGATGGCTCACAGATGAGAATATTGACTTTGACAACCATCTCCTTAACATCCTGCAAGCATGCAGGCTGGTCAGTTGGGAAAGCTGAGGAGATAACGTGATCTGCTCCATTCCCTAAGCCATAAGATCGGTAAACCATGTAGCAGGTGAAGGGGCTGCCACTCACAGATACTGCTCTCAGTGTTAAATGCTTCTGCAGTTAGTGTTTGGGTGATTTCCATGGGGCAGGATGTGTGAGACAGGTGTTGTAACACAATTGCTATTGCAGTGTTGGAGTTCCTATGCGCAGCCAGTCCCAAAGCTCCAGTTTACAGCAGGCTGACATGGAGTAAAAAGCTGGATGAGATTCAAGAAAATGTCAGGAGAAGTTTAAAATAGTCTTAGAAGATTTTGACCAGAGTATATGTATAAAACCCAGAGCTGGTTCTCTAGTTCTGTAATGTAGGAACAAACTCATGTTGGTAAAAGTATTCTCCAAATTCACATGAAAAGCAAGAAAATACTTAACACCTTAGATATATTAATGACTTCTGCATTTTCTTGGTAAGAGCATAAGCAAAAGTACTATGCATTGTTCTTGTAATAAAAATTTTCCATGTGCTCCAAAATAATAGGCCCAGTCTTGGAGGTTCAATGCAATCAGCAGACTGTGGAGATAAAAAAATCAGTTCTTTGGCTTCTTTGAATTAATCAAGAAATTAGGATCTTAAATAGTTTGTTATTAGACAGGAATGATAGCAGCATTTCTGTTAGTTAATTAGATGATAGTGTAAATCTTATTGCAGACAGTACCTGAAATGAAGGCATACAGAGATACACAGATATTTTGAGACTATGCAAGTCAGTGACAAGGTGAGGCAGCGATGCAAAATGTCTTGAATTTAGTCTTCTGTGAAGTAAACAGATTCACTGTATTTCCCAGTAAAGAGTAATGCAAATCCTTTTGGGGTTCACTGGACATTATAATTAACTGTATTTGAGGTGAAGATCAGTGAAGAGAGAGACATACTTTTTCAGTTACAGGAACCTGAGTTGCTGCTGCTAATTGATTCAGTTAAAAATACTTTCCTGCTCTGTAAGAGGAGTTTCTATGATTTGAAACATGTTTAGATACTTTTATAGGTGTGGGTTACTAAGGTGAATCATGGATTCCACAGTGCTTTAATATTGTCCAATTCTGATAGAAGAGGGAATTTTTTTTTCCAGCTCTCTTGATATTTCTGGTTGTCATGGTTATTGTGCTGTGACAAAATTGATTTCATTTCACAGAATTTTCTTCATTTTACAAAAATGGAGAAACTGATTTTGTTGATATTTTAGTTTCATAATGCCTGTCTTTCTTAGAGAAAACCACTGTGTTGTGAAAGGCTTTGGTTGCAGTAGCATGAATAACATCCTGTGCCTGGAAGGCATTGTGAGCCACCGGAATCAATCCAGGAACCTTATCAAGTACAAGTAAACAATAAAATGAAACCCATTTATCTGAACCAGCAGTACAAATGGACACTCAATTTAACCCCATCAATGCCAGCACAGCAGCAGGAGAAACTTTTAGGTTTCGTCCCCTCTAGTTTCTCTTGTATTCTGTGTGAGGCTAGGCTTTTAGGGAGGGAAAGTGTGTGCGTGTATGTATCTCTATGCACAGATCTGCATGTAGATGAACCTACGAGCCATCTTCTGTTTCAAACAGAAAAATCAAAGCTTTGTTTTTAACTAAAGTTTAGAGACCTAATACACCAACATGAAAAAAAAGTTTTTCATGTGATTTCTGACTCCTGATATAAAAATCAAAACCCAGTCTTTGATGCCATCTTAAATAACCCTGTCTGTATGACTTGCTTTACAATAAGAAAGACTAGATGGCATTTGTGTATTTTGAAGGAATATCTGAAAAGCAGTTATGGCTTCAAATGTGATGTTAGATTGAGCAGCAGTCATACATTTGATCAGTTTTGCTCTCTCAAGTAGGTAGATACATACTAAGACAATGTTGAATTTACATTGTCTATGTTTGAGCTCAGTTTGTCTGTAGCAGGCTTACTGCCATGACTGCATCTTCTAACAGGTTGACTGCCTGAGTATTTGCCTGCTTTTGTGTCTTTCCTCATCTCTGAAGCTGATAAAAGTAAGAGTAAATTAAAGTGTAAGTTAGTTTGGATATGACTTGCAGTGATTGTGCTTTGATAAAGCCCCAAACATATGAAGAGGTTTTTAGACATAGCACAGATGCTTTTCACTATACTGTTGGTAGAGTAGTTGTTTGGTTAGAGGCTCCAGGATTTGGGAATTTTTTTAGCTATGACTAATACAAAATTAATAAAAGTGAGTTTTATATTATCTTTTATTAGTACTTGAATTCTAGGATCATTTTGCTGTGTGATAGTGCTGCAGCAAGAATAAATTGTTTTATTTTAATTTGTTTTCATTGAGTAAGAGGCCATTGTGGTCCTGGCAATCTGCTCTAGCTGACCCTTCTTAAGCATGCAGGTTAGACTGAAGGGAATGGATTTCAGGAGATCCCTTCAGACCATAATGATTGTTGGACTATAAAACAAGAGGCCAGAGAAAGAAACTATCAATTAATTATAATTTGTAAATTTAGTTTAAATTCAATAATATAATAGTGGTTTTATTAATTACAGGAGAGAGAATACATAGTACATTCAGCTGTAGAATCATAGAGGCATTGAAGTTGGAAAAGACCCTTAAGCTTATCAAGAGAAACCATAAATGTAACTGTTAAGTCCACTACAAAACCCAAGTGCCACATCTGTTTTAAATACCTGCAGGCATGGCGACACAACCACCAGGGATTGCGACACAACCACTGGGCAGCCTGCTTCAATTCTTGGTAATACTTTCAGTGAATTTTTTCCTAATATCCAATCTAAACCTCTCCTGGCACAACTTTCTATTGTCCTCTCACCTGATACTTGGGAAAAGAGGCTGATGCCCACCTTGTTACAACCTCCTTGCAAGTACTTGTGGAGAACAATAAGGCTCTGCTGAACCTCCTTTTCTTCAGGCTAAACAACCTCAGAACTCAGGAACTTGGATGAGAACACTTGTAAATTGCTAAATGTATTAGGAGAATGTATAGGTGTTTAGCTGGATGAAGCATCTTGGAGAGAATTTAGAAATTAAGGAGAAGATGAAGGCTTATACATGTGAAGATAAAGGATACTGTGGGTGTAGCACCCAGGACTGTTGGCATGTTTTCTCAATAAAAATAGTGTCATTTAGATGAGAGGGGTAGCAGAAGGTGGGTATGTAAATAGCAGTGCCTGTAAATGTATATGAAATGTAATAAATGTACGTGGAAATCAGAAGAAAAACTAACTTTTTTTAGGATGGAATTGGACAAGTTTGCAGAAGGTATGCCTGGGTGAGACACCCATGGAATAAGCTTAATTACCCTGGATAAGTCTTTACCCATTTGTGTTCACATAGATGACTCTGATGAGAATATTGACAGAGAAATATTTCATTTTGTTTTCCAAATCAGTACCACTAGACAAGTAGGCTGTTGGGAATGAAAGGCTTGTTTGATAATTTTCACAGTTTAATCAACAATATCATTTTGATCAGGTAACATCTACATGTATGATTTCAAATATGTTATAACGTGACTTCTTCAGAAAGCAAAATATCTATGGCAAGAATTTAGTTGTCCCAGCTCTAGTAGTTATTATTTAAAATGACTTAATATCTTACTGTGTAATAAATTTCAAATAGACAATGGGAAGATGAGGTTTTCCAATTTTTTTTCTTGGTTATAACCAAGTCATAAACACTTGGAATGGGGATTTGGTACAAATTAAACACCTTCTAAAATTTTTGATACAAATGAGAAAAATGCTATGTATCTGTAGATCACCTGTATTCGATTACAAAGATTACTCAAAGATTTGCATGCAATTTCAGATGTTCACTATTTTATCCACCCAAAGTAAGCAGTAAATGTAACAAACATGTTCGATCATAGTGTAGCATGTGTATAATTATACATAAAGCTACATGGGAAAAAAATGTTTGTAAAATGATGTAAATCAATGTAAATGCTGAATAGGATCCAAATGAAAGTAGTCAGTGAAGGCAATAACATCACACATCTAAAGAATATGCAGTAAGTGCCATTTTTGGGGTTAATCTTCGTTGCTAATATGAAAAGAAGGATCCATGATGGTGAAGTGTACAAAGCGTCTCTGCTGCTCCTTCCTCCTCACACTTTCTGTCCTGTATGCCAAAGTTCTTCCGTAAGAGATTGCTCCAACTTGGGACGTTCATGGGCCTCAGTTCCTGCCAGTAGCTTGCTCCAGGAGGAGTTCTCCATGGGCTGCATTTGTTCAGGGCACATCCACCTGTTGCAGCATTGCCCTTCCTGTGCTGCAGGGGCTACTTGTTTCACTCTGGTGCTCTTCATGGTTTGCAGGGAATTTCTACTTTAACACGGTCTAGTGCACAGCCTGCTGGGGAAATTGTGCTTGAGCACTTGGAGCATCTTTCCCTCCTTCTCCACTGTTGTCTTGGTTTGGAAGACAGGCGTCTGCTAAGGAAGGTGGAAACCTGCCTTAGAGGATATGACCCCCCTCCCTCCAAATTGTTATAAGGTTGAAATCAAAGGCTCTCAGGCAGAGATATGGGAAAAGGAATAACAGTTCTTTACTCGTATCTATAACGAGGAAAACAAGCAACAATAACAGTAGCAGTAACAAACAAACAAACCAGAAACCCGGTGGCAGCTTTCTCTGGGCTGCCAGACACCGCCCCTCCCCTTTGGTGCAGTTACGGTCACGGCCAGCAGGGGGCGCTGTGGCGCGAGCTCAGCTCCTCGGTGATGGCGGACGGAGCTGAGGGCGAGGCGGCTGCACGGCGAGCGGAGCTGCAGCAGGGAATCTCAGGGCAGCAAACTGGGCGGCAGAGCTTGTCCACTCGAGCGGGCGAACAAAAGGGTAGCAGAGACTCCAGCAAGGAAGAAAAAACCCAGCAGTGCTGAGCTCCCGCGGCAGCAGTGAAGGGGAAGAAGAAACAGCAGCTGTTTCCTTCAACAAGTCCCGGGGACAAGTGTGTCTCTGCCCATGGCCAGCCACCTTTTTCTTCTCTTGCCACACCTGGTTATGTTTTTAGTCTCTTAAGTGCGTCTTTGTCCCTTAGGTACCCAGTCGTTAAGGCTAGTTAAGGTATCTCTAGCCACAGGATGGAAAAATTCCCAACCTCCAACAGCTGTCCTTGTTTGTGGGATTTTTTTTTTCTCACTTCTCTGTCTCATAACTACTGTGCAATGTTTTTTTTGTCCTTTCTTAAAGAAATTATCACAGAAGTGCCCCCAACTTGCCTAATATCCTCAGCTGTGTCCTACAGTGGGTTTGGAGCTGGCACTGGTTTCTTCTTGCACCCGTTGCTATGTAAACCCAATACTGAACACCTCCTCAGACCTCTGATAATCTGCAATAAAACCAAAGCAAGTTGGAATAATAGCCTTAAAAAATTGTTGAAAGGGCAAGACACAAATTACTGAACTTTATTAGAAAATTAAGGAAGTTAAATGCTTTCTCTGGTCCTTATTACAGTTTTTGGCATTAATCAGTTTCAATTATTTTCTTGACTGGCAAAAGTAATAGGTGATTTTAATTTTTTTTCGTACACAGGCATAGTTTTGATGACCTACTTTATGTAACACTCTCAGAAATTCCTTCAGAATTTGTAGTCTCTTCAAGTCTGGGATATTCTCTTTCTCTCTCTCTCTCTGGTGTGACTAGAGTTTGTGGAGCTTGAATATAAAGCAGTAGTAATAAGATGAAGGACTTGAGTTTTCTTCATTTGAAAGCTATTACTTTGTAAATGAAGTTCCATTCCCATCCTGGTAACTTGTTTTGTAGATGGGAAACAGCTGAGACCGCTGCAAGTATGGCCACAAACACAGTATGTAGTACGTATTTTCTCAAACATATTGCATATCGAAAAAAAAATACATATTTTCATCCTTTTGATAATATGTGATTTGATGATGGTTGGTTTTAGAAGGCACTTAAAACTAATACAGGCAAACAGTGAGGATTTCACACTGTAGTTTGGATAAGCTCTGTTTGGCAAGGCAGTTATCATGTGTCCTAACACTTTGAAACATGGCTTTGGTCTCTTATCTACTTAAAGTAAACTGTAGTTTAAAAATTGCTTTTCATGCAGTAGCACTAAGTATACAAATTGTGAGCTAAAGGGAATAGTTGGTATTCTCAGAAGGAATACCCCCAAAAGTTCTTCAAGAACTCTCCTATCTTATGACACATCTGTTTTTTCAGTCGTGGGAAAAAACTGAAATGTTTGGCAAGAGTTTATTTTTCAGAATGATTTGTGAACCTGAATTATAGAGTTCAAGTATCATTTTTATCTTTCAGATTTTTCTTGCGCTTAAATACCAAACCAACAAAAAAAACCCCCCAAAACCCAAAAAAAACAAAAAAAAAACCCCAAAACCCAACCAAACAAAAAACCAAACCCCCCCCCCCAACAACAACAACAACAAGAAAACCCCTGGTTACTTTTCTTTCTGACCTGCAGGTAAAAATACTAAAGACATACACAGATACATTAAGAGGCTTTTAACAGATATTTTAAAGCATTATTTTGCAGGTTTTCTCCCACCAACAAGTCAGGTTTTCCAAACGGAATGATTTAGACAGCGGTATTTCGTTTTCTCTTTTATCAAGGTATGTGGAAGTGATTAGAGCAAATTCTGTCATCAGTTCCTAGTATTGTACTTTTATCTTGAGTCTCTAATAGGTTGGTTGTGTCAGCACACACTCTAGGTCAGCCCTTGATCTCTTCAGGCAGCTGTAGGCCACCCATGTGCTCACAGAGATGAGGTGAGGTAGAAAGGTTTTTTGAGACTGACCCAGCTTTGCTGCTGTTACCATGTCTGTTTATTTATCCTAGATTTCTGTTTATCTATTTATCCTAGATTTCCATCTTTAGGAGTCATTGCAATCAGAGCTTTAATTTTAAGCGAAACCTAGTCCCTTGTTCCAAGTTAATTCTGTGCGTTGATATTGCTGCTGTCCTTAGCAGAGGACCACAGTGCTCCTTTGAGTGCTCGGTCACATCTTTTCAAAGGTAGAGAATTTACCATGTGTTCTATTTAAAACTGTAGATCTGTAGAAAAGAAAGAGTTTCTGTAGCACTCCAGAGGATTCCTGGAAAAGGAAAAGGTTCTTTGGTCCCATGCAAGATGCATATGTGCCTTACAGCTGTACATACTGCCACGTGATGATTCCTGAGCTGGAGTCCTGGACTGGAGAAGGTCCATTTATCTGCCTTTATTGTGAATTTTTTCTTCAGTGGGTATTAAATCTTGAATATAAGTTGAGAAAAACCTCATTATGTTGGAATATTGCTGAAAACAATTCAAGACAAGAAAAGTAAATGTTAGAAAAGAATGGAAAGGGAGCTTGTGCAAGACTTGTCTTTGCAATTGCGTTTACAGTAAAATTCCTGCAGCTCAGTATTCTGCAGCTGACTTTCTATTTACCTTTCTATTTACCTTTCAGCTTTACCTTTCTATTAACCTACAGGTAACTTCTGTCAGAAAATCAAATGGGGAAGAATGAGTGTTTAGAAATAAATCAATTTTAAAGATTGAATGCTTGTACTCATCACAAGTTAAGTAAATAGCCCATCCATTTCCAAGTCAGTTTTGGGTACTTGCATTTAGGTAAACATTAGTTATGGGTTATTGATATTAGTAGTTGAAATCCAACACTGTACGGAGTTCTTTAGCAACAAGGACAGAAACGTTTCTTGAAATGTTTACTGTGTGGTTAGACAGTTTAGATGAGAGGATAAATGAGTTATATTGAGAAGCATTCTAAATGAAATTGAGCGGATACTGCTTTTGAATGTTATGATTTAGTTTAGATTTTTATGTCTTTTTTAGTGTTGATGGCTGGTTCAGTTGTAACTTTTTTCTGTTCTAGAGTGTTGTAAAGTACAGAAAGAAGGGCAGGTATTTATGTGAGCTTGTGAAAGATAAATGGTAAATATAATTTTGTTCATAACTTTCATCTAGTTGCAGCCCACTTTGTCAAGCGTACATGTATTTGGTACGCTTCTGCATTCCTGAACCAATTTTAGCCAATCTGTGACAGAAGGCAATTTAAACAAATGGAGATAAGTAAGCCACAGTAAAGATGGTATAGATGCAGCTTCTCTTCCAAGTTTGTAATTTACAGCCAGTACCAGAAGATACCTAAGGTGATAAAGTGAGGAACGTTCAGTCTTCAATAAAAGTGAAACAGGACTCTAGATGGAAGGTGATTTCCTTTAAAGACTAAAAATTTCAGTTCAGAGCTAATTCTTGCAAGGAATGTGAGAATTTCTCTTGCTGTTTTTTATTTCATAAGACTTTTTCTTTTGACAATGGATTATTCTCAGAACAGCCTTCTTCTAGTGCTGTAGCTATCCTTGGGAGTACAGTTAGAGCTTCTAAAATAAACAACTGTGGATTTTTTAAATATTTGGTTACTTAAACACTGGCACTTTATTTTCTGCCAGGGATTTGGACAGTCCCATAGCATATGTAACAGAGCATCCCTGTCAGAGTTAAACACTGCCAACATTTGCTTATTCTGGCAATCCCAGCTGTGTGCTTTCAAGATGGAACACACAGTGGGCCAAATCATGCTTGATTATCCTGTTAGATAATCAGCTCTGGGCCAACAGATAGGAATTGATAAAAGGTTTTTCAGAGTTAAATGCATGAACTGCTGCAACTTGATCACCAAGTCACAATTCTACTGCTGGAGCCTGTGTCAATTTGTCTTTGGATGTGATTGTTGTGAATCAGGCACATAAGAGCCTGGAAAATACACTCTCACCATTTATTCAGTAACAAGTATTTTAAACTGTTTTAGTCATACAAGCAGGATTTTTTTAACAATTAACAATTTGAGTTAATTGATATTAAAATCTCCCAAGGGTACATAATTAAGCCATTTGAGGAAACTGCATAGGCAATGCAGTAGGCCACAGGAGAGCCGAGGACTCTGCTTCCACAGCTGACTGTCTCTGAAAACAAACAAGAAAAGGGGTAATATTTTGTAAGTGTAGGCACACAGACAAGCTGTTAATATTGTTATTGGATTTTATATTATAACAATAATATTGTTATTGTTAACCTTGAATCTTGTCTAAGACAACTTAATTTTGTCACTAGGTGATCAGGTATAGCATAGATCTTGGGTTACAGCTGTATTAATGAATAGGTAGGTACTGCATAGTGGCTGTTGTCCACTCTAAGTCTGCACACCAATGAACAGTGCCTATGTAAAGGATAATGGTATGGATCACAGTCTGATAACAACTAGCTCTGTGAAGACCTTTTTCCTCTTCATCCCAAGTCCTCACCAGTTCCTTTTACTATATTGAAGATGTTCTGCTACTTAAACTTCACGCAAACTAGATTGAGGTTCATCCCCTGTGATCAAAGAAAGGCTACTCAGCCTATCCAAGTCCTTCAAAGATCACTTAAAAGCAGTACTTGAGAAACTGAGCTAAAGCAGTGGTTGCTTCTGATTTATTGGTTTTCACAGGAGCCTGCTGCTATGCCCTTATATTTTTCTTTTAGGCATAATTTGCTGCTTGACTCTGGGGGATGAATGGATCATGAACAGCCACGCTGAGAAAGACTTGGGGGTGCTGGTGGATGAGAGGCTGGACGTGAGCCGGCAGTGTGCACTAAGAGCCCAGGAAGTCAGTTGTGTCTTGGGCTGCATCCAAAGCAGCATGGCCAGCAGGGGTTTCTGCCCCTCTGCTCTACCTGTGTGAGATGCCACCTGGAGAACCGAGCCCAGCTGTGAAGTCCTCAGCAAGGGACGGGGGTGGACCTGTTGGACTGGGTTAAGAGGGAGGCTGTGAAGATGATCAGAGTGATGGACCGCCTTTCCTATGAAGATAATCTGGAAGAGCTGGGCTTGTTCAGCCTGGAGAAGAGAAGGCTTTGGAGAGATCTAATTGCAGCCTTTCAGTGTTTGAAGGAGCATTATAAGAAGGGTAGGACAAACCTTTTTTGCAAGGCCTCTTGCAATACAAAAAGAGATTATAGTTTTAAACAGAAGAAGGATTGATTTAGATTAGATATAATGAAGAAGGTTTTTACAATGAGGATGGTGAAACACTGGAACAGGTTGCTCCAGAGAGGTAGTGGATGCCCTACCTCTGGAAGCATTCAAAGTCAGGTTGGGTGTGGCTCTGAGCTATCTGGTCTAGTGGTAGAATTTGCTACTCAGTACAGGAGGGTTGGACTACATGACTTCTAAAAGTGCTTTCCAACCCAAACCCATTGTATAATTCTATGTCTCAGAAAACAAAAGGTACATTCTCTAATTTAGCTTGAGGCACTGCTTTTAAATGTATAGTACAGCAGTGTGCCTGTGCCTGTATGCACATCCTGTAAAAATGTGCTGGGCACAGCTTGATACAAACTTTTTACCAGTTTAAGATTACCCATGAGAAAATGGTTTTCTGTATTTACTTATTTATTTAACTGGAGCAAAGGGGTTGTTTTCTTTGGCTAGAGTAACTGTGCTTGACTTACAGAAGAAATAGCTGTAGAGGGGGAAGCTAGATAAGGGAAACAGTATGATGAGGTCTGCTCCTTGAAATATGAATAGTTCAGACCACTTCAGGGATGAACAGAAGTTAAAGCATATTATCAAGTTGTCCAAATGCATCTTAAACACTGACAGGTTTGGGGCATCAACAACCTCTCTAGGAAGCCTATTCTAGTGTTTGACTACCCTTGGGAAAGAAATGTTTCCTAGCATATGAAGATTTTTCCTTCCTAACATATGAGGATGTGTTTCCTGTATTAAGATAAAGGGAAATAATGACTGGATATCCAGTGGTTTCAAGTGGGTGTTTTTACAGAATTGAGAAATCTGATGGTGAAAGTGATGTAGTAGATAAAAATGTAACACGGGATCTACTTTCAACTCAAGGGTAATGGGATGTTGCAGAAGAAGAAATCTGAGAAGAACTCCTATTTCCCTGTAGTATTCCTAGTTTTCAAAGCAATTTTTACTGTTGGTTTCTTAGCTGCTCCCTGACTGACTTGTATTGTGTCCCATGTTTTGTTATTCTTCTCACCTGTTTCCCAGTACTTTATGAGTGCTTAAGAATTGGCAACATATGAGAAAGTGAAAAACAGAGAACCAGCAGGATGCAGGAAAAAAAAAATCAGGTATGAATTATGAGAAATCTCAGCTTTTTATTGTTCACTTTCCCATTCTCACTCTTCAGTCCAGTGTTCCTGTAACACTCAACAAATCAGTGTTAATCTTTATTTTTACTTAATAGTCAGTTGTCATATGTGGTGAATATGCCAACAACCACACAGCTTCACATGCTCTGCTGGTCTTTAAAAGTGGCAGAGTGATGCCATGAGGAATCAAAGCAACCTGTTTTTAAACTGCAGAGTTTAGTTTAATATGTCAGGGATGCTTAAACAGTTCTCTTTACCACTTTTTCTTCCACAGAACAATGCAAACATCCAGATTTCTCATCTCTGGTACTTTAAACAAGTCCAAAGCTGTTATCTGAGAACCCTTATAGACAAGACCGATTGTTTCCACAGTTACAATCTCTCCTTGTTTTCTTTTTGTAAAAGATGATTTTGGAGGGTAAAGGTAAAGGCTTTTATTTACTTTTTCCTCCCCTCCCCTCTCCTTCCACAGGTAGATCTGGGAATAGAAAGGAATGCTTTCATTTTTGTTGAAGATAAAGGCTTGGGGTTGCATGGGAGATGATAGAAACGGGTACAGTGCAGATTTTAGTAATGAGATCAGTACTTGATGTGCAGACATTATTCTACACCCTGTGGTGGGCAGTTTTCTTTACAACAATGCTAATTTTTTAGGCATTGGGGAACAATTTCTTTATTAAATCATCTGTATGGATTAAATGCAAACGCCAGAATAGATCCTAAGATTGAAATAGATCGCAAAGAAAGTTTCAGATTTAGGTTAACCTGCCATCCTGTGTATTGATGTGCAGGCTTACATGTATGAGACTGTTGGCATTATACTTTTGGATAGCTGTGGTTAATCCTATTTCCCTAATTTAAGGTAGTTACCTGCAGCTTTAATATCTGCTAGCTCTCTTCCCTGACAGCTATCAGAACAATATAAACCAGAAAGCAGTAGCTGCTTTTGGCATTAGATCTGTACAGTAGGCAGCTCATGCAATGTTGCCAGGAAATGATTTAAGAAGGATGTCCAGGAGCTCAGTATCTAATTTTGGTCTGAGTGCTCCCATATCAACACTATACCAGTGTAGATCATAAGCAGAGGCAGAGATGACAAACAGATGTTTGGTGAAGAAAATGAAAGCTCAGCCAGATGAAATAAAACCACAGGACCGTAAGTGGGATGGTGTCATTGTGAACCTACTGCACCATCTTTTCCCCTTTGCACTGGGTCAGTCCAAGCTTGGTTTGATATAGCCTGTTGCTCAGCATGGCTGGATGTTTTGTCTCAGTGCTCAATGGTGAGGCTATCAAAGCTCTGGCTGCCTTCACTTGCTGCATCCGCAGCATTCTTTTGTAGTTTGCCCAGCATTTGTTGTCTGCAGTATATCCAATTGCAGGTGCTCCTGCTTCCTCCTCCTCCCATAAATAAATATTGATTCCTGGTGTTGTAATGTGCTGAGGGAGACAGAAAAAAGCCTCTCTCAAACAGAGGTAAGTTGGCTTCACTAGCATTTCTTTGCTATCTTACAGTCTAATTGCAGTTGCAGTAAGACATTGTGTTATCTTGGACCTCAGAATCTCTAAACCCCTTGCAATCAATGTAGTCTTCAAGACACAGGAATTTGAAATGAGAGAATACATCTGCATTTTCACTTATGGTGCAAATAACATTACAATATTAATTGAACCAGCAAATATTTACAGGATGCAGAAAATAATAATAAAATATACACAGAAGGTTGCAGGTTTAATTCCTCTGGGTTATCTGTTATGATGTCTGCACTCTAAACAGGTCTCTAGGATGGGTTTTGAAATCGTTTGGTTGATGACAATGTCCTCTGATAATGTTCTTTGCCCTGGGAGAAGTTACTTCATTGTGCTTTTTTCTTCAGTGGTGATGGGCACACACAAATCTGTACTTTTGGCCATTTAGCTTCTTCATAGTGAAAGATAGATTCTATATATATAGAACATAATATAACAAATGACAGATTTATTAGGTAGTTTTCTACAACAATGTCTTTTAAATTTCCAAACAAAGGAAATGGTAGAATGACATAGAAACACTTAATTCCCTTTACTTACAAGGAGCTTTTTCCTCTTCAGGATGCTAGGAGGACCTTTGAAGTTCTGGGAATGATTATCCTGCCTACAGCAGAAAGAGAAGAGTATTTATCTCCTGCAGAGATGTAATTCTTTAGGTACTAATGAATTGCTTTCGTATTATAATGCAAGTAAGACGAAGATGGTCTTTCCTTTTGTAAGAGCTATTTTATGATTTTTAACCAGTACAGTCAGATAAGAACTATTAGAAACAATCTTAGGTATGGATTGAAAAATAAGCCTTTCTCTACAGAAACTGTTAATAAATGCATGCTGTGTAGTCCTTTTCTCTATATTTTGTGAAATTTTGAAGCGATGGAGGCTGATGGAGTACAGTGGAGGATATGGTGCCGTACTGGAAACAAGAAATAAAAGAACTTGCGTTTTGAGCAAGAGGTGGTTGGAGATCCATATACATTCATTTTTGACTTGGCCTGACAAGCCGTGCTGTAGCTGCAGAGTGATGTCTCAGTGAAAGACTACTTGCTAATTCATTGACCCATATCCTGTTCATCAGACATGATGTTTAAATGATTGTCTAGATACAGATTGTTAATGAGCTCCCGGGAGCTTGGCATTATTAACAAAAGAAGAGTAAGTACTGCTGGTTGTCCACACAGCAGTTGTTTTGTTGTAATATCCAATTAATATTTAGAAAATACTATAGTCTTGGATATGTGCCTCATGCCAAAAAATAGTTAGCCAGGGAAAGTATTGTTTATGTCTGATATTGAGCACAAAGAAGCATAAAGGCCAGACTCATGCTGTCTGAATATTTCAGTAGTTTAATATGCAATTTAATAGTTGCTAAGTAAAATACAGTAACATTTAAATACAACAAGATCTAAAAATATGTGGAGTTGTGTATCAAGAGGCTATTAATATACATTATACTTTCCAGGAAAATACACATGGGGAGTTACTAATACAAGGACAGAAACACTATTCAAGGGTCTTACTACAAGCTTAGGTGAAAGGATATTCTGAGAATTAATGTGTATTCTGAATCTGAGCCCCCTTGAGCCCTGGGGCAGAAGTAATAGGTTTTCTCTCCTAAAACTGTCCAGAATACAGACCTTACTGAACAGATGAATGAAGGTGGACACAGCACTCTACACAATGTCTTAAAAAAGATTTTTAAAAATGGGAATTGTAACAATGGATACTTACTTGATGCTTTTTTGCCCTTTCTGCTTTTGTATCTTTTCTCCTGCTCCCCTCTGTGGGAATCCCCCATACCTTTTTTCTTCATTCCTTCTTTGCAATTTCATCTTTCTTTTTGGTTATGGTTTTTGGGGAGAGGGTCTGCTTCCATTCTTTTCTCTGCATTTTACTATTCTTAATAATAATTTTAATACAGAGTGTTTTGACAGGTATAAATTGGAACCAGCAGTGTACAAACTTTGCTCTCTTTACTCCCTTAGGTAAAGTAATATGTCTAGAGAGAATACAATGGCAGATAATTGGGATTTATTCTTAACAACTAATCACTCTTTTTTCTATGTAAGTCTTTTCAAATATTGGATAGTAGAAACTGTGAGAAGTTTTTGCTGTCCTCAATATTGAGAGACAACGACTAGGAGAGAATTAATTAAACCTTGCTAAGGCTACATTAATTACCATTGATTCTTCTAAAAAGAATAGCTAAAATCTTTGTGGTCATATTGCTAGGAATTGGATTCTGTTCCTTTCTTCTTCTTCTTCATTATTATTATTATTATTGTCATCTCTTGTGTTGCTGTGAGTGTTGTCTCAAACACCCCCAAGATGTGGTAAGTAAAGAAGTAAGCTAATTTAGGAACTGTGAATTTGGATGCTTCAGGAGCATTTCTAATGCTCCATAAAGCTTATGTAGTATATTTGTAATCCTGTAGATGTATATACAATTTTGGGGTGCATAGGATCTGGCAGATATTTTCCTGCTTTTGAGGAACGTGCTCAGACACCACAGTGTTGATGTACATTAGTATATAAAATACAGAAAAATCCCCAAATTTAGTTAAACTTTGAAAGATGTTGTACTTTTAAAGACAGCAAAGATCTGTTGCACTTATCCACTAGAAATAAATGGTCTTCATCACTGATATGGAAAGAATGAAGTGTTTGTGGTGACTGTTTTGTTTTCTGCTGTGGTAGTTTGTAGTGGGTCTGGTAAAGTGCTTTTCTCTCCAAAAAGCATGATTAAGGTTGTAAACTAACCTGTGAGGGAAGCTAAAACCCATACTTTTTCCGTGTTTTCCATGTTGTGAATGTTTCTAGCCTCAACTTTCATGGACACTTCTCATTTTACATCTAAACCTGCACAGCTGTATAAATTAGTCTAACTTGATTTAATTGAGCTATGTATGCTAACAGGCTTTCCACCAGCATCATATGTACCTCTGTACAGTGTGTTATTGTCACAGGTGTGCTAAAAATGACAGGAACCTGATGGAGTCACATGAATCAAATCTGACATTAGTATTCTCTATTTTTAGAAGTACATAAGCATGTGATCTTGCCAGCTAGCATGTTCATTCCTGTGTTAACTCAACCAGTCCTGCAGTAGAAATACTGTCATGATTTAATGCCAGTATATGTGACCCTGTGCTAAGCCAGAGGGACATACAACGCCCACTGGTGGTTGCTGTGTTCTGTAATTTAACTCTGTAATTCAGTAATGTTTAAAAAACATCTAAATACTTACCACATGGTGGAAAATTAGCAATAGGGGACTCAAATTTTCGTGTGGTATTAAATCTGCACATGGAAAAAATTAAATATCATCCTCAATGCTATCCATGTGTTTAGTCACATTGAATGAAATGCTTATAAAGCATGACATTATTTAATTTTTATAAGGTTTCCCACAACCAGTAAAATTTATTGCAGTTGCTTTGAAAAGCTTTGTGCAGGTGCCTTTTGAGTTGAGCTCACTCAAGTCAGAATATCACACACACTATGTGCAGTTAGTCACTGGATACATAGTATGGTATTTAAGTAATCCCATAGTAAATTGATTTTTAGTAATCCAATAGTTTGGTGGGATCGTTTCTATATAGCTCACATGCAGAAATATTGAAATATAATCTTCAAAAAAGTGTGACATGAGAATTTGTTATGATGAAGAGTCTTCTGACATTGTGCATGGGGGTCTGTGGTTCTCTGTAAGAGTGCTCCCATTTCCTTACTTCTTTTCTGAACTCATAGTCCAGGGAAATAACTTCAGGAATACCAACATCTGCACAGGAAAGGTACTAGACATTTGCTGATCTGGGTTCAGCTCTGCACTGATAAGTGCCTGTACTGATACCTCAGAGATATTAATTTCGAGTCAAAAGGGAATCACTTTTCCTCTGTTGGTTTTGAATATGTAGTCAAACTTTTCTTTCATTTAAAAGTATTTGGTAAACTCAGGTAGCGTAGAAATCTGCTGAGTATCCATGGCTGGGATGGCATATTACTTGAATCTTGAAATCTGTTTATCATTCCTTTTATGTGATGTACATGATTTCCTTGAGTTTGAATAGCAAGATTCCAGATTTTTTTTCTGTCACTGCTGTGATTCATCATATAAAATACAATTATCTCTCATGTGGGTATTTTTGGTGCATGAATGGCATTTGGGAACTTCTTGACTTTCAGGGATTTAGAGTGGGACAGTATGCCTATGTACAGAGTGCAGTTATTTTGTTCATGAGCAAGTTGGGATTTGTTCCCAAACGCGAAGTGAGAGGTGCCTCTGGAGCCTAAAACTCAGTTCCGCTGAGATTCATACCTCTACCTCCCTCTGAACCAGACTGATGGTGCCCACTAAAGGAAATTCTGAGGCTATTTTTACCTTTCTGAATCTGTGGCAGGACTCTATAGAAAACTGTCCGTAAGGAGAAAAGTGAGGTTTTTCTATAGGTCTTGGTTGATCAAACTTCCCTGCTGCTGACTAGTGCATACTCAATATTCCATCTAGGCTTTCCTATCAGTACAAAGGCAAGTGAGAATCAGAACTGACTATTTATCAAACACCTGCACAGATGCGTCCCTTCTGTGGGTTACAGGTGGCCCATCCACCCGTCTTAGATGGTATTGACATGAATGAGCTCCCATGAATGGGACTCTCTCCATGTTAAAGTCATGTCCGGTAATTAAGTGTCCATTAAGTAAAAGGATTTAGAGTCAAACTGGGTAAGGAAGAGGCTATGGCTGGTCACTGCCCACATCAGGGTCTGCAACCAGTGTGGAGCCTTATGGCAGCAGCACAAGCAGCCCTCCCAGGTTGTCCCCTGACTGGCGAGGTGGCATAAGCCCAACCCTTTGGGATCCCATGGATAGTGGCAGCACTGCCCCCCACACTGGTGCCAGATTTCATCTGGTCTAACCACCTTATGGGTCAAGGCTTATACTCTCAGTTAATGTGTTTTGCCCCTAGTACTCTAATGACAGTTATTGTGTGAATGGCTAACCAGGTTATGTCAAAAGTCCTATGGCAGCTATTGACTTTTTGTTAGAATTCTCACCTTTGCTTGTGATAGTGAGGACAAACTGTGTGTTGGCAAGAAAGGGTGTGGCTATTTAAATAGGTTAATATATGGTAGACTAGGTGTCAATTTGCAGCCTATCCTTTGTATCTGGCACATACCTGTATGCCTTTCTTGGATGCCTAAGTGTAGGTAAATTGCTTATTATTGGAACACAGGCCATTTATTTTACATTTTTTGTGGGGAGCAAATACTTTCCACTAAGGCAATTACCATAGAATAGCTGAAGCGTTCCCAATCTGTGATGTAGCTGACATTTCAGTACTTTATTCCTTCATCCATTCTCTGAAGGCTGACGTGTCCCCAGTCTCATCTTTGTCAATTGAAATTAGAGCTTGATCAATCTTTACATTGACATTAATGTGCTTTGGTTCAAGATTTTACCCTTTTATCTGTGTTAATTTGAGCCCTTGTTATTCTGAAAATGAAGTCTGGTGATCATTTTCCATCAAGTTTTAGTAGCTCTATATCTTTGTAGATACTCATTTGCTTGTGGCAATCAGTTTGATTTTTTTTCTTGTGTTTTCTCTAGTGTTTACTTCTAATAATAATTTTACTTGTAAAAATAATTATCTCACTGCACATCCAAAGCTTGGCCAAAGAAAGGCCTTTAAAAAAAAAAAAGAATTTGGCTAAAAGTCATTAAGAACAATAAAGACAGATTCTAACAGTTGTCTGTGTATTGAGGAAGAAAATCTGAAGTCTCAGAGGTGCAGTTCAATGTACTGCAGTATGATTAATCCCCCTTGCTCCTCTTGTAGTGATAGTATCTTCTTCCCAGGAACTGCTTTTGGCTGGGAGTGTTTAACCATATATCACCTTCAGACAGGTGGCAGGTGATCAAAGCCTTGAAAAGCTGTTAAATGTAACTGCCTAAGTGTCAGTGGTTTGGATATATTTTTTTCCCCAACCACAGCACTTTTTTTTATTCTGGGTTTCTTTAATGTAAAAATAGAGCCAGAGCAGAAATTGTCAGAAAACTGCACAGTGCAGCCACTGTACCTTTGAAGCTGTTTCTAAGATTTTTGTAATGTTTTTTGAAAGCTGAGTGACTAGAGATGTCTTCATAAGCTAGACTACAACAGTTGTTCTTCACAAATAGTGATTCTGTAATGTACTGCCCTTTGCTCTCATGTAGGCACACACCAATGAGGAGGTTATTTCCAGGGGGGTCTGAAAATGTAAGTGGAGATTTAGTAACAACAGTTTTTAGACATTAGAGCACTCTTTCAGTATTCAGTTTTTGCTTATTGAGAGAAGCTTCTCAGTTTAGAATTTCCCATCTGAAAACATAAGAAGGTTAGACATAAAAACTGTATTAAACAGTAGGATATGCAAACTATCCAGCTCACCTACAACCTTTTACTGAAAATAATAGAAATCACACATTGTCTTTTTTCTTTTCTTTTTTCTTTTCTTTTTTTTTTTTTTTTTATATCAAGAGATCCTCTTGTTCTGGCAGAACAGGAAATAGTGATCTTAGGAAACAGATGCACACAATGCAGGTAGAGAAAGATAGAAAGATAACATTTGTTAACTATAGTTAGTATTATATAGTACCTATATAGTTAGTATTATATATTACATATATAGTTAGTATTGTTGGTAAACAATAAGTTTACTTGTACTGTGTATCCTCATTATGAAAGTAATTAAATTCAAATAACTTTTCAAGTCCATCTCGAGGGCCAAAGCATTAAAGAAAATTAAGACCTACAAAGTACACAGTATTTGTTTTACAATTACAGAACGAACTGTTTTTAAGGATTAAGGATGTGCAAAAATTTGAATTCCCCTAAAACTCTTGTGAAGAAAATGGAGGCAGAGATAATCCAGTATTGGGGTGAGCATTCTGTTGGACTGGTTACAGCCATACTCATGTGGTTCATCCTCACTGTTGAAGTTTGGATTTACACGCTGAAGCACATGAATTCTTTTGAAGAGACAGCATTGTCATACTGGATTTTTTGACTGGAGTTCCACTAATGCAGCCTTTGATTGAAAGAAATGAAAACGAAAACATTTATATGACAGACTGAAGTGATGTGCCTATTCGAGATGTTTTGCTGGGTGGTTTCCTGTGAGAGCCGCAGGACCAGCACTGTTTTCAGTCGAACACTCATTTCACACTGCGGTACTGACTCAGAATAATTCTTCCATTTGGAGCAAAAGGTAGAAGAGGAAAGCCTCTGGTCCACAGAGAGAGCATTGACTGCCGAGGAGGAGGCAGAGCAAGTCTGCTGATCTTTTCCACACCGCTGTGCTTATTAACATCTCTGAATCGCATACTCCGTGGAGGTTCACTGAGTATCTATTTCCTTTCTTCCTCTGCTTTCACACCCCCTTGGGTACTTGACTGAATAATGATTATGGTATTGATGCATGAATTTGTCTGAAAAGCTCCATGGCAAGTGTTATGAAGGAAGGTGGGTCAGGCTGGAGCTATATAAATGCCATGTGAAATGTTTCATTGAAATCAATGGTTATAATGATCATTTAATGGGATTGAAATTTTAACTCATTCATCTGGGCTCTTTGGATTTATATTTTTAACCTTTTATAAGTGAAAAAAAAAGTTCTGTGAAAATCAGCAGACAGATCTTCCTTTGTGGTTGAGCACATAAGCAAAACATGACACTCTCACCCTCCACAGCTGTTTTCACCTGGGGGGGAAAATACTGAGATTATTGCCAGTGTTTTGTGATTATAATGCCCAATTTCTTTAAGACGTATCTGCTGGTGGGTTATGTTTTGTAAGTGTGGCTCTTCACTGGCATAAAATGTACTCCACAGGGAAGACGTTAATCCTAAAAGTTTTTATTTTTTTCAGGAAGTTGCCAGTAACACTGAAAAAGCAACACAAGCTGTGCCAGAATTGTGTCTATACTGCCTAATTCCATTGCTCTAAAGTGAAGTAGTTGTCTTGTCTCAATGGTTCATCTTGTCTCAGCACCTGTAGGAATATTTTACAGTGAGACACCTGTTCTGTATAAAAGTAATGCAAAATTGATAATGTTTCATTGCATTTGGGCCCACCGAAATCTCCTTCGAGTTCCGGAGGGATTCCACTCCCTTAAATGGCTGCTAGGAGCTATAAAGCCATATGCCTTTAGTATTGTATGACTGGCTTCTTTGAAGAGAATCTGGTTCTGTAAAACATTTAAGTGATCATTTAGACAAGACATAATTAAGTGAACAGAACTAATGAAACACTGGAGGAGCATCATCAAATGTGAAATTCGAAATGCCCCTCAACGGGCACTTGCTTGTTGAATGACTACCCAAATGTACTGGCCCCATCTTTTGAGAACATGTATTCATTTATTTTATACTTCTTTGAATAATGGGGCATCCATGATACCTTTACATATTTCATTAGCAGACATTTCAAGCTCAGAGTTGCTCACTAAAGAATCCAAACCAGAGTCAATTTAGTAGAGATGTGGTTTGTTCAGTAACTGAGAATCTGCCTTACTATTCCAGGCTTTTGTAAAAGCTTTATTTCTGAGTATGTAGGCAAACTCCTTTTGTTCATGTCTATCTACAGGACAAAACTATTGTCATGCACTCTTAGTAGCTGACTAAGCCTCATCTTCTGGAAAAGGACCACTTGAAAGTACTTACCTCACCCATGCTTCTTGTGGAAATGAATGGTTATTTGTGCACTGTGGCTCTGAATCTCAGGAAGCCTGGGGACAAGTTTATGTAGGTGGCTTTTGCTCCACTTATATAAACCATACCATGTCACAGTCAAGGTCTGTTAAATTACAGTGGAATAACCTATGGCTCAGCATTGGAGAGAAGATTGGAAATAAATTTTCCAGTATTACTGTGATGGCTGAATTTTCTAGGGAAGTTGCTTAGAATTTTTATTACAATTTATACACAAAATTAAAAAATACCAACCCTCAGAAAGGGAATAAAGGCAAACCTTAAGCAAGCTTCTGCTCAGACAAGCTCCTTCCTAGCATTGGAGTTATTGCAGTCATCCATTCATCTTTGGTAAAGCTGCTGCCATTCTTATACTTCTTTCATTCTACCAGTAGAATTTCTAATAGGGAAAGAGTTGTTTTAAAAATAAAATCAAATACACCCCAAAAAAATTTTGGGAGCCATTTTCATTTTATGCTCTATCTGTCAATAGGAATATACAAAAGCGTGGCAAGGAGTAGGACAAGCTGCATATGTGAACTGGCACTTGGCACTTTTACTCATGAAAGCAAATGCAAAGGATAAAAATGTGAAGATGCCCCAATTCATGTCACTCACCCATATCTATGAATCAACTATTCCAAGAGAGGGCTATAGTCTACCTAAGGGCTGAGATGTCCTTGGACCTTTTGTTTCCTGAGTGATAGACTACAAGAGAAAGCAAAGGTCATAATAGAAGTCGATTGTCAATTGTTCCCTGTTATAAGCCTGCAGTAAATTTTAAAATATTCGTCTTAAAGACACCATGTAGGGGTATATGAGGAAATAATGTTTAAACGGGACAACAGGAGTTGCAGGAATTTTTCAATATAGAAAAAAAGCTATCTCTAGTGTTTTGTAGAATAGGGGCATCAAAAGGGGGGAAATAAAGTATATTTTAGTAGATGAAGAGCATTCTGTGGATATGACTAGATTCAAGATATATCTCCTGAGTGCTTATTGATGGTTCTTTTCACGCTCTCTTGGTGCAGTTGGAACTACTCTGCATTCCTTATTCAAGCAGAACTGATGTTATTCTGATGCAGAATTCTACTAACTAAAGGGCACAGAATTCAGAAACAGGAGCTTAAAAATCTCATCAGTAGAATTTAGCTGAGGAGTATCAAAAGTTGTATTTGTATTTAAAACTTGCTTTTTGTTTTTAAGTAAGATCTCTGAACAATGTGTTTAAGAAGATTAGTGATAAATTTGTGTTCTTAATTTCGTGTCAGTCACAAAACTGCAGCTACCAAGAATGTGACATTGTATATATGCAAGCACACATATGCATGAAAACTATATATAAGTATAAAGCCATTATAAGTAGCTACTGATAGAGGTGCACCAATGACTGCCTGCTTTTCTTTTTTTGATCCCTCCCCAGAGTCTTTATTTTAAAGAGTATTATCAGGCAGTCTGTTTTCAGTAGGAGATTTCAGGTTCATTTTGGAAGCTCAGCAGTTTATGGCTGATACTTAGCACCAATTAAGAACAGAGAAGGACAGGAAGGTCTCATTTTAAGTCCTGGAACATCAGAATTTACAAATCCTTCTAGATAGCAGGACTTTTTCTCCTAAATATTAGGGGATGCATGAGTTTTAATTGTCCACCAGCCCATGTTTGCTATTGGAAACAGAGGGATTAAATGCAACCAAGCAGTATTTTAGTCTTCTGAAAGACTGAGGAGTTCTTTTCAGCACTGCTTTGATGTGACTGAATTGTTAGTGACACAGCTGACTCAAGGTTTGTATTTACTAGGACTTTGCAGTGATCAATCTGCATATCTGGACTCATCTCAAATGTCTGTTTTCAAATTCTTCCTCATATGCTTCCATAAGCATCATTATATATGTCACTGAGATCCCCAAAATATTTCTTAAAGTGTAGAGATACTCAAAACTGTGAAGAGGTGGCGAGTATTCCTAATGAGGACCTAGGAATCTTTAGAAAAATGTTGCATTTGATTCAAGCAGAGAATCTTGCTTTTCTTTTCAGAGCTTAACCTTTCTGTTACATATAACATCATAAGTACACCTAAATTTGAGCAAGCCATAAAAGTTTTCTATTTTAACGCTTTTGATTTTTTTCAAGGAACAAAGGAAGAGCACAGATGTGCCAAGGACTGTTAGATCTTTTTGCCTCCTTTCCTGCTGGTGTTTCAGGAGTCATATCCATAGCTGAAAACTGTGTGTGAAATTAGTTTTGCAGATACCAATGGGATTTTGCATGTAATAAATATTTTTTAAAAATTAGTATAAACAAAGTCTCCTCAGCTTTTCAAGGATGCTTGATATTTCTCTCTGTCTGTGTTTTCATTGGAATTCTACACACATACACATGTTTCAGTGGATTATCTTTTTACTGGGTTTCTAGGTATAAAATGTGTATAACTGAGAATAGCTCTATACCCCTACAAAGCAGGAAGCCAATGTGCACTGTAGGAAACTCTATTAAGTGCATTTTCAGGCTTGTCAGGTTTCAAGAAATAGATAGTTTTACTTTTTTTCTGAATGAAAGGTAATGGAAGGGCTAGATGGTGGCATTGTATATGAAGACTGATATGATGTCTCTAAAAGTCGGTTTCAAATGCTGGATTCTACTTGTGCTAAAGGAAAGTAGCTCTTTTCCTGCTTAACACAAATCTGATCCCTTCATAGAAATAAAAGTAATGTAGTGACAAAGTTAATTGATTGCTCATTTTCTAGTTCATCATTACTGACATAAGTTGGCATTGAGAAATCCTTTAGGAAATTTGGAGAAAGATGTCTTTCTTCTGAAGAACTTCAGAAGCAAAATTAGATTGATGTGAAGTTGACTTAGGTAACACTAATGGTTTTCCTCTTATTTAATTCTAGAGATGCCTGAATACATAAATCTAATGTAGATGAGAAGACAAAGATGAACCTCCAGATATGAATGAGTTGGGAGTATTGTGTGTCTTAACATCTATCCAGACATGCTGGAAACTGAGGGTGTGTCAGAGTAAAAACAGAGCCTCAATCATTTTAGCACTCACTTAGCTGAGGAGGAAAGACATTTTTCTTATCATATTTTCCCCTGAGTGGCAGCAGGAAGCACTTGGTGTTCTTTGGGGAAAAGGCAGATGGGTTTTGCAAGAGACTAATCTAGAACAGTGCTTGCCAGAAATGTCACTTAAAGCAGCAGATGGGATCAGCAATAGGGGATTTGACATCAGCAAGAGAGCAGACAATTCTGTCTTAGGATGTTGGGGTGCTGCAGAATGTCCTGTGGGATATCAAACTGGCAGGCTGAATGATTGGAATAGCCAGATCAATTAAAATGTGAACAAGTTAGATTGTGTCCTTCCCAATTTTTGCTTTTGTGTCTGAATACTTTCCTAGATTACATGTGCTGTGTCCCGTACTTTAGGGGGAAACATTTACAATATATGCTTGCATTTTCAAGAGACTCAAAGTATCTAAAGTAAGAGGTAGCAAGAGCAGTAAGCTTTATTCTGTTTTCTGTCCTTTAGGATCTCATGTGTGTAAACATACACCCGTCAAATATTTCCCAGTATGGTGAGTTGGGAAATTTCTCTGCTGTAAACAGTCTTAGACAACAAAAAGATTAGCTTTTCCCTTCTGCAAATGCAAATTATATTGTCAAAAATGTGTGTCTGTCAGTGTTAATCTGCGTCAGGCTCATTTGTCTGCCAGTAGCTAGCTGGATTTAGAGATTTCTGCAAGTCAAATCAGGAAACTAGAATGTGGATTGTGTGAGATTCCGGAGAAAGCTCTGGGAGTTACTGTGTACAAATAGAATAGTTTGTTTCGCTAGTGGAGCCATAAGGAGAGTTTGCAGAATCAGATGGTTAGAGTGACCATTTGATCAAAGAAATACAATATTCCTGGGAAGACAGTCCTTGGAAGGAATGATGACTGATTATTTTAAAGCGGTGGGAAATCAGTAACACTTGAGCCAAGGACTATTCTTTAAGTCATCAGAAAAGAGTGCAGTAAGGCTTATCTGGTAAGCAGAGAAAGAAGTTCCCACTGACATTTAGTTTAGTTGGAAAAAGCAGCAGTGGAAAGTGAAGAGGTGTGAGGTGTTAAGAGATATTTGTTAATGTCAAAGTATGGAAAATTTTCTTTTTTGTTCTCTCATTGGAGAAAGAGAAGTGTGAAAAGAAAGGCAGTACAGGAGAGGGGCCTAGGAATGTCAGCAGATTAGAGGAGGCGGTAATGTCTTCAGTGTGTTTTCCCATCTTAAGAATGAGGTGTCTACAAGTGTCAAGTTTAACCTTTTGTACAAAAGTACTGTGACTTATTAAAATGGTTAAGAATGTGTGCTACAATGACGATTCTACAATGGTTTGAGGTATTAACAAAGCATGCTGTAGATATTCAAAAGAATAGATATTAGCTGTTCATGTGCCATACCCAGCTTTACTTCAAATGTTCTGCATAAGGCAAAGGCAAACACTCATCTCTTTTTCTTTCCAGGAGGTGTGGCCAATAGTGCAATGAGTGCAGGTGAAAAGCTCACCAGCAATGTCATTGCTACCAAAGTGGGGAGAATTCTTTCTTTCTCATATTAGGACACTGTATTTTTTATTTTGGACTGCACACGAGGTCTCCAAAGAATAAATGACATAGCTTATAGTTGAATAATTGGAAGGTTTTGATACTAAAGGGTACTTCATACTTGAAAAATCTCTGTACATAGATTGTTCCTGTTGCATTTGTGATTTCAGCTGTAAATATTGCCATTAGAATAATGCTAATTTTCCAGAAATGATGGAGACTCCAGCAGAGGAGGTGAGCAAATAAAGTGAAAGCAACTACTTGTCCTCAGGATTTAGGATCAGCTAACAAATTTGGACTTTGAACACTGTCTTGCCAAGTCTGCTAATAAATGCATTTGAAGCTAGATCAGGTGTCTCTATGCATCACTGTGTAGACATGGCCCTAGAAACAGGGAAGTCTTGTAATTTAAAGCTTAGAGCTTTTGACATGTTTATGTCTGTGTCAACAAGGAGTTATGGGCTATTGTCAAAGTACTTCTGTCTGCTTCTGAAAACAATTCCTCTTCTTCATTAAATGTTCTAGTATCAGTCATTTAGTGAACCACTAAAGTCAATAACCTTTACAGAGTTATCAAAGATAGATTAATGGCTTTGAATTCTACATCAAACAATAACAGGAAAGCCACATATGCCACTGCTGTTGCAATGTTGAGAACTTGACTGTCTGTCATGATTTTTTAATATGATGCTCCTCAAAATACTAACAGCTTTTCACACAGTTTTAAACTGATACATAGCATTTTTAAAATTTTATCTTCCTGTGTTACTTGCTTGAAATATCCCCTAAACCTTTCTTTGCGTGTCAGAGATTTTCCTGCTTGGGAAGTTTTCCCTTGTGCTCACTTAGTTTGTTTTATGTAGTGGGATTCCTTCTACTCCTCTCTCAGTGCCAAGTTTCCTGATTAGCACAGCTCCAAGCGCCAGAAAGAAAATCTTTCTGGGGCCTCATGTTGTTGGACAGGATCTCAATCGTTGTGTATTGATGTGGCTCTACAGCGGCCCTTTGGATTCAGCAGAGAGGAGGATGTTACAGCAAGGCGCTCCTGAGCACATTGGCCATTACAGAGCTCTCCCATTCTGGCAGTTGTCCTGCACCCCTGTGAATTGCAATGATAGTTGGGAGGTTGGTCTGAATGGAAATTCTGTTCTCAGGAAACATTTGCCCTACCATTCATGTACCGAGCCTGAAGTTTGATGGGAAGGAAAGGATTTCCCTGTTAGTGTCCTACTTAGACTTGTAAATAAACAAAATGCAGTCTCTAAAGAAGGTTCAGCAAAGCCTGAATTTTGATACTAAAGAAATACTTTGTCGCTGTTGCATAATTTCTTTGCTAATTCTCCCTGACCAATCCTCTTCATTTTGGAAAAAAGTTCTAAGAAAAATGCAAAATTATGAAAACATATTTTGCAATATTTATATGAATGTCATTATCTTGAGGCAAAGCTAATGATTGTGTAAACATGTGGTGAAAGGGATGAAAAGTAAATAACATTTGGTTTTGTATTTAGCATGAACTTTACTTTGTTTCTTCTTAAACCAAGACTGATTGTGTGAAACAATACCAATGATAAATTGGACACTATTTTTTAGAAAAGGAGTGTTCAGGATCTCATAATCTTGATTATAAAGTCTTTCAGCACATGAGGTCTAGCACTACTCTACAATGAAAGTATCTTCAAGTCTTCATAATTTTCTGTATACATGTTCACATTCCAATTTAATAACATTGCAGAACCATCAAGTAAAACGGTGATTATGATATGGTGTTGCAGTACTCAGTGTCAGAGATGTTAACATCCTCATCTCCACATGCTTCAATTACAGAATATAGTATTTCTGCCTAAGCATGTAGATTCTCAACCAGAATAAATTATGGACAAAGACAAAATCACTCTCACTCTGAGTGTCTGTTAAACTAATCACTAGAAAGAAAATAACCATGAACAACAAATAAACTTCAAAGACATGGCAATTGTGGGATCTACTGAAATTAGGAAATTGGGACAACTTGATAGAAACAAAAGAGATGATACATTTCAGGTCAACTGTTGGAAAACTTTGGAACAAAATCAAACTCTCCACTCTAGCCTAATCAAATCAAACAAGGTCTTGTTTGTATCTGCTTGTCTGGCATGTTTTGAAAACTGAATTAAAACAGCAAAAGAGAAGTGCAGGAACTATAAGAAATGTATAAATACATGCACATGTAGTAGTATCTGTTGTGAACGATGAGGTTTTTTTCTGTAAGTAGCCACATGCTAGCTAGCAAACATAATAAGGCACTATTATTTTTTCTTTTTTAACTGATTCAGTCTTGTCTGCTATTTTTCTTTCTCAGACCCCTTTATTTGATGTTCCAAAGTGATGAACATGCTTCAGGAAAAAAAAAAATAATAAAAAGTATCTGTTGAGGAGCCTGACTGCCTGGCTTTGTTTGCACAACCTTATTTGATGGAAATACAATTATATTTTAATCCATTTAAGTCAGTCAAAGGGTCATAGGGCTTAGTTCAATATGAAACCAAAGCATGTACTTAATTTTAAGCATGTGATTAAACCTGGTTATATGCTTAAAATTAAATGCTTTGCAGGTTAGTGCCTAAAGTAACCAGGTTGAATAGACAGAAATACTGGAAAACAAAAAGAAATTAAGATACTTGTTTGGTTTTATCCAAATACCTTTGCTTTCTCTAAATCCCCACTTTCTATGACCTCTTAACCCTTTCCTCCTCCAAATAGTGTCAAAACCCCGCCCCCAACTTCCATAAGAATATGCCATGATCAAAAAGCCAAAGTCATGTGTAATGCAGGTCAAATCCTTGTCACACTTGTGGTTTTACTACTTATGAGCAAACACAACTATTCAGGGTTTATGCTAAGAGTGCAGTTATATTTATGATTATTAGAGCATCTGTTATTTTGCTGTTTCCATATTATGTACATTTTAGAAAACAAAATAATTATATATGATATCTTACATGTGTATTTCATACCTCATACTCACAAAATTTAAGGGAGCAAGGCCATTTTATACTGGCCAAATCCTCCCCTTAGATGACTGACTTCAGAAGCAGTGGACTCAGGATCTACATGTTGAGATTAATCAAGATAACAAAGATAATTTTTTTTAAAACACAAGAGCAGTCAAAAGCATGATGACAGAAAGGCAAGGAAGAACAAGGAAAGGGAAAACGTTAGAAGACAGATCTCGGTAAAGGAGGGTGGAACAAAAGTAAATCTTAGAAGATACTAAAACAGTAAGCCCAGAATACTGGCAAAAACTCAGAATAAATGTGGGGTGAATTAAGGAAAAGTGAACAGGAAAGATGGGACACGTTGTTTAGAGTATGGAACTTGGTGCCAGAATATTGCAATGATGTGAATAAGACTGTCAGATCTCAGAAGGTGTGGCTGTGTTAGTAGGGGCTAGATTTTTAATCTTGGGCATCTTGAATTTAATGGTCAATTTTCACATGATTTTGCACCAGGTCTTATATACAAAATAGAAGCAAAGTCTTTATGCACAAGATGTAGTTTACTGTAACATTTTTATATGGCTGATGTTGGAATTCTAAGACCAAATTCTGCAATGTGATAGAAAAGTAAGAGTTTTAATGGTTTTCAAGGAAATTAATAAGAATAATCCTGGCATTTTAAATATTATAAATCTTAAAATACCTATTTTTAAAATGAAATTGGGTGACTTGATGATTCAAAAATTAGTTCAAATGCAAGAGTAGTTTTTTCTGTCTACATCAACATACTGGATCAGAGAATAAACAATACCATAAGAAATATGAGATAAGCCACATTTGGAAAAAGTTAAGAGTCTTAATTAGAACTTAAAGAAATAGAGGGACTTAGGCTGTGGAAAAAATAGTATATGGAAGTTTTTGTTTGTAAAAGGAAATTATGCAACATGGTTAAAATTAATATGAAATGTAAACTTTGTAAGAGGTGAAAAATGATACATTTACTAAATACTTCATTTTAGCTTTCTATCCTTTACAAACACTTCTAAATTATGGAACAGCTGTTTGATATGAACACTACCATGTTTCTGCTGTTCTGAAAAAGGTTAAGAGCTTGTTTCACTGTGAATCTCGCAATTACTGCAATGGTGACAGCTTCATATAGTGTATTTTCTAATGAAGCCACCAAAAGGTTTTTTGATTTTCATACACTCATAGATTCACTCTCTTTTATCAGGGTAAATCAAACAGCTTCTTTTAGACAAAATTCACAGATTACACAAAATATTTCAGTATGGCTCTAAGGACCTGCTGCATTGAAGAGTATTTGTTCAGCATAACAAACCCAAAATTATTGCAGCCTGAGGAGGGCAGTAAAGATAAGGCTTTATTTTCCTTAGCTTTTCACTGTTTTCAGTGTATGCTTTATTCTGAAAGTGCATTACTGAATAGCACATATTTACAGGTGTTACATATTTCTGGAGTTTTGCTGCATTTGTTTAGTCTGGAGAAGAGGAAGCTTGGGGGAGACCTTTTCCCTCTACAGCTTTCTGAAAGGAGATTATAGACAGGTGGGTGTTGGCCTCTTCTCCCAGGTAACAACTGACAGAGTAAGAGGAAATGGTCTCAGGCTGCACCAGGAGAGGTTCATGTTGGACATCAGGAAGAATTTCCTCACTGAAAGGGTGGTTAATCACTGGAACAGACTGACCAGGGAGGTGGTGGAGTCACAATCCCTGGAAATGTTCAAGAAGTGACTGGACATGGCACTCAGTGCTAGGATTTAGTTGGCATAGTGGTGTTCAGTTAAAGGTTGGACTCTGATCTTGGAGGTCTCTCCAACCTTAATGATTCTATGACGCTATGATAAAATATACCATCAGGTGACTGAAATCCTGTTTTGGGATTTATCTGAGGATCCAACTCCTTTATGTGACAGTGCAGAACTAGAAGATGTCCATCACTTATGAAAGTAGCTTGCAGGTAATGAATTCCATGAGCCACCCTTGCTTCAACTGGGACATCCCCTTAGAACAAAACAGCATTGAGTTCTGGGCTGGTTTAAAAGAATAATTTTGCAGATTGCAAAAAAAATGAGATGTTGTTTTCATATTTTGTCTTAACCATTTAAAAGAGGCCAAGCTCCATTCAGAAATGGGATTTGATAAGAGGAAGAAGATTTTATACTTTTTGCATACATCTGTCTTGGGAGCTTCCTGACAGCCAGGTTTGTGTTGAAACTTAGGTAATTTTCCTTGTGTTAAGGAGCAGTGAATTTTATGTGGTAAAAAATCATATGTGTTTTGGGAGGAAGCTGTAATTGCAGTACAGCAGATACCTAAATTGTTCTGAATATTCAGTATGTTCCTTTCTGACTAGGCATTGTTATTCCTCAGGGGCCTGCTATTTGTTTTAAGTGCAGGAAATATCATACCTTTTTAGAGCTGACAGGAATGTATCTGTTTGCTTATTTTATTTGTATGGATACACATGTGGCCAGTATTATGAAACTTACATTTAAAGGTATTTTGTACATACAGATATATTGGGCTTGTGCATGTGTGTGTATTTATATATTGCCATGTGACTAGAGTATATTATACATACCCATTAGGAAATGTCTTTGGAGAAATTTGGGCAAAAATAGGAAAAGAGCTTGATTTCTCTCTTTGAAGAAGATAACTGACAGAAGATACTGATTTAGTCAGTAACTCTTAATCAAGAAGGTGGTGCTGAAATGGATGATGTTTCATTAATAAAGCAATGTCCAGCGAATACTGGGGATGACAATGTAGGATTCTTAACATTTGCTGTCAGTTTCCCAAACAAGTCTTACAACTCTTCAAAAAAGAAACAGCTCAGTTTGTCTTCAGATCCTTTCTCTAGACAGCAATGCAAAGACTGCCAGGTACCCTCCCCATTACTGAGTAGAGCTGTGTAAGGGGTGCACAGGTTCTTTAGAGTCATGGTAAAGAAATAAGGGAGAAAGAAAATACATGGTTGAGGGGACAGTACTGAGAGCTGGGAAAGAAATAATTTTCCATCAGAGAATTCAGACACAGCAGCTTAAAACATAACATTGAATTCCTTTAATTTGTGAGAGATATTTTCTGTTCATGCCGATCTCTTGAAACTTGTAAATAATGGTATTATTTTAAGTTGAAAAATTCAAATATTATTTTCTGAAATTGCAAGAGAAGAAAAACTGTTTGTTTTGGGGAGAGACAGCATTTTCACTAGTATGCTCTTTTGACTGAGACTCCCTATCCTGTAGGGCATTTCCCTATGAAATGTAGTTCAGTTGCGTTCAAAGACCTCAATAGATTTTTTTCCTAGATTTTTTAAAGTAAAAATCTTCCCAATCAGATGTTGAGGCAGGTAGGGAGCTGATACAAACTGGAGTGGCTCCATTGAAATACAAGAATCAACTGACTGAGGAAAGAGACCAGTACAGTTAAGCACAGTTAATTGTTTGGAATGGCTTCTTTGTACTTGAGATTTAGCATTGGAAAAATCATAAGCAGAAGCTGAAAATAGTTCTTTATCAGACACAGTTCAGTGAAACATTTAAACACATGCTTCAGTTCATCCCTGTTTAATAATGTGCTTAAATAATATGTTTAACTTTAGGCACATGCTGAAGTTCATTTTTTTCCACGGCTTTTAAACAGAGCTTCCACTTTTACTCATATTAAAATGACAGAGTTGTCAACTTGCCAATATGTAGCTAAATTATATTTCTATTTTTAAAATGAGGTTCAAAGACATACGAACCACACGCATTCTTCTGAGGAAGCATAAAATAACACAGGAGTAATTTCTTCATAACCCAGAGTTTCCACTGGCTATACTTATAGGCTGTATGTTTCAGGTGCCAATAAACAGAAACAAGTGCAGATTTGCTTGTATTTATAAAATACACATGCACCCTAGTAACAATAACAGAGTCACTGAATCTTTGAATCATGGAATGGTTTGGATTGGAAGTGACCTTAAAGATCATCTTGTTCCATCCTCTCTCTGCCATGTACAGGGACACCTTCCACTAGACCAGTTTGCTCAAAGCTCCATCCAGCCTGGCTTTGAACACTTACAGGAATGGGGCATCCACACCTTCCCTGGGCAACTTGTTCCAGTGTCTCACCATCCTCACAGGAAAGAATTTCTTCTTGATAGCTAATCTAAATCTACCAAAAATATCTCTTCTAATGATAAGAATGTAAAGATGTGTTTTGGCCAAAAGTCAAAAAAAGATAGCACATGTTAACCCACAGGAAATGGATCAATCTGTCTGAATTAGTTGACAGGCATATTTTTTGAGTAGTTTTACCTGTGTAATGCCATTGGCTTTCTTGGGGTTCTTTCCTCTTTTCTGAAACCAGAGATAGCACTTTGCAGTGAAGAAGTGCCCACTGATGATAGCAACACAAGCTGCACGTAACGGCGTGTCCTAACCTTTGGCACATTGCCAAATTAACTAAGCTCCAATTAATCAAGATAACAGCTTTTTGTCTTGCATGATATGAGTCTGTTGACAATTTCTGTCTTTCAGTGATACTGTGTGTAGCCTGTATCCTTCTGGATGGCATCTGCTATAACCTGGATTATTGCCATACTGAAAATAAAAGTAGTTACTTTTCTTTTTAGCTGAAGTAATCTGCTGTTGATTATTCTTGACCCTGTCAAACGTTCACTGTAGCACTCTTACTCTTACTATATGTCTGGTCACAAGACACATCCCAATTTTGTTATTTAAATAAAAAATGCAGACATTTGAAGCATAGAAAAAAGTATAGAGTCAGTGATGTACTAGATACACTTGGACTTTGCTCTGAGGCCATGCTTCTTATCATTCTGATTTGAAGAAATCTCTATTCAAATTTTTACAGAATAGTATTTTGAATTTTTATCAAATATATATATATATATTTATATATAAATTCTAATTTTTATACACATTTTGTTAGAGCCAGTATCTGTTCTTATCCTACCTTCCAAAGATTAATAACAGTATTTTTTCTTTCTTAGAAGTACAGTCTGTACTGCTATAAACCAAACTGCTCTGTGATGCAGTTTTTCTGTCCCTTGCTCCATCACTTCCTGTGAGACTCAACTTAGACAGGGCTCAGCTGCCAAATATAGACTATGTTAGAAAATGTGGATTTCAGCAGCCCAGTAACATGTTATAACTAGGACAGTAGGCATTCCTGCAATATGGCAAAACCCTACCAGAGTTCAGAGATTTTTTAAAGATTAAAAAATTTGTAATTTTTTTAAGCTTTCCTATTAGGACTGTGATATGTATTTATAGTGCCCTTAGGTTCTGCACAATAAAAATGGTTAAACCTTTAGTCCTTTTAGTAGCTCCCAGTTTTATTACTGAAGTTATTTTGTAGATTTTATGCTTGGAGCAAGGTCAGTGTATTGCACTGTATAAATTATTCTAAGTAATTGCTCAGTTATTTTATAGCTTAGTCACAGGATTTTTTTATTATTAAACATAGTCTTTTCTTTAAGGCTGGGAAGAGAAGGTCACTATAAATCACATGGCAGCTTGCCATTTGGGGTTTCAGCTTTACCTGTGATAAGGATTTAATAACAATCTGGCCCAGACACCAGTTCCTTCTCAATTACCTTTCCACATGGGCATTAGTTCACACTGTTTATTAAAAACTCCCCTTGTAGTTGTTTTAATGGAGTGTTTCAGATTAATGGCCCCTGTGGAGTTTAACTTCATTGCACTTCATTAAAGCTAGATTGTACAAAAGGTTGCTTCAATTAAATCCAGAACTCGACCTTAAGTCTGTACGGATTTTTTTAGAAAATGTGGTAAAATTTCTGTGCCAATCCTTTGAGATTAACAAGGCAAAATCCGTTTTGGTGACTGAAGTTCAAAATATGTTATATCTCTTCCAAATTTGCTTTCAGATTAATATTCAGATTATTGGAGATTAAAAGATGAAAGCAACTGAACAGTGTATGATCTGTAAATTAATTGGCTAAGCAGTTTTGTTAGAAATAGGACTGACTAGGGAAACTTGAGCTCTTTTTCTTGCCTGTCAAAACATTTGCTGGATGTTTCACAAAACTTTTGTGAGGAAATAACCATTTATCCGTAGTGCAGGTGAAAGTGCTTGTATAAACAAAAGACTCATATTTTCTAAATACAAGGCGCACAGATGACTGCCAAATACACTGTCTCTTTTGCATGGGTAAGCCTTTCAGTTCAAAAATCTTTGGTGTTCTCAATTGCCCATTTCCTTACCAAATGTAGTCACAATAGCAGGTGTTGGGAGAGGTATCCCATAGTAAGGTGGAAAGAAAGGTTGGTGCAGAACTTTGCTGGGAGTGAGGTCAGTTAGTTGGTTTAGCATGGAGGGAAAGAACAGTGGAGTGATGATGAGGTTTTTTTAAAGAAGCAGATTAGCTTACTAGCCTTTCTGAAAAAGACAGTGGTTTTGATGCCCTAGAAAACAGGGCAGAGGTATTGAATTAGGTGGGTTGGAGAAATACAGCAATCTAGGTTAGGACATTTCAAGAAATACTATCATAGCAGGGTTTTTAAAAAATTTTTCCTCAAGTCTAGGTAAGATTTTAAAATAGTGTCTATGTGCAGCAGAGAATAAAATTGTATGTGTATGTGTTCATATATTTTATCAATTTTTAGCATTTATATCATTATTACTATGATGGGTTCCCAATGCTTCAGTATAGATCTGCTTCCTATTTTGCTAAGGATTCTTCAAACTGAGATGATGTGAGTTTACAGAGTAGTTGAAGACATTGTGCAACACATGTAAGTAGCAGAGAAGTTGTGTATACAATATTTCCAAATTGTACTTTTGGGAAGAAATGACCTAGCTCTTGTAAACAATTGGTTATGTTGGGCAATGGGTATGGCCTCCTGCTAAAGTGGGATAGACTTGATCCTAGGATCTACTGGGAGGTAAATTAATTTAGAAACTTTGAGACAATCTCTTGGATAAAGGTGCCTGTTAGACATTTCTTTTCCAAACAGTGGCTTGACTTAACCAGCAAACCAGTGTATATTAAAGAAAAATTTCTCTCCTCTAATGATGAATCTGGAAGTCCAGTCTGTAATATTCCTATGTATAAAATGAGATTTATTTTATATAATCTTATACATCCATGAATAGTCTGAGTTTTCTTGAGTATCAGTGTTGCTTTATTACCAGTTCTGCCTCTGAAATTCTTATTACTAAGTTCTTTCAGTTCTTGTCAGTTGGTACAATAATCTCTAGTTTAGCAGAATGATTTTTGTACTAAGAAAGTTTGTAGCAATCTCTTGTTAACAGAATTAAAAAAAACGGTAGAGGAAAAAAGCAACAGTCCATACTTTTATCATGATCTAAATGAAAAATTTAGAGTTTTGATATTCCTGCCTACATACAGAAACAGAGTGAAGGCTTATAGCATTCCATAGATTCACACATACATCCTGAAATTACTGAGAGATTAAAGAAAGATCTAAATATTTAGCATTAGACATTTTGAAGTTATTTTTAGATGACTCATGGTAGCAGTTATTAAATATTATACTTGAAGATATTGGTTTAGGAAAAGTTTACACAAATTTATATAAAGCAACAACATCTGTCATGCTCTTTGAGAGTTAGAATCATATATTCTTTGCTAAGGGGAAGTGTATTTCAGATACAAATTATTATTAGATGTGGATGTTATATGTATCACAGTTTCAAGACAGAATACTGAGCAGCCTGCATCTGCAGTGGGCACAAGAGATTAAAACACATATTTCAAGCTTTCTATTTCAAGATCATTAGTATTTAAGATGTTCTTTCCAAGTAGTCACATCAAACACATTTTCTCCTAACACTTTTGGGTAAATTTATGGAACTAAATAGAAGAGGCATTTGTCATTAAATCTTTCTGAAGTACTGGGAGATCTCTTAGTCATGACCTACAGTCTGGGGTCAGACCATCCTGGTTAGTATTGTGAATTTTCCCTTGTGATTTTAAAAGAAAGAAATCTAAAAAATGAATCAACTGGCTTCTACTCCCCTGCCCCACAAAGTCCTCTTTAAGCCATCAAACTTTGTCTCTCCTTAAAATAGCTTGTTGAATAAGCACATTCTGTTTTTAATCAGATCATGTAAAGAGCTGCTCAGAAAACCCCAAGTATTACCTATATTCCAAAGCACTTGCCTTTTAAATGAGCCAGCTGGACTAAATGGTGAATACAATATGTTAATACAAAATCATAAATGAGATAGATACAGAAAGTCAATAAGGGGGGGAAAAAACCCCTGTTTCTTTCCATATAGGAAGCAGAGGACAGTCCATTGACAATATCAAAGGGCAGACTAGGTACATATGAAATTAAGATTCTTTTTCACAGGATCCATAGTTAGGTTTTGCAGTGCATTAAGATCATGAAGAATAAATGCATTTAAAAGGAGATTATGTAAGTTCATGGAAGAAAATGTGAAGCAATGTTTTGATGAAACTTACAACTAATAAAATCTTTAAAATGTGAATCCTGGAAGGTGGAATGGCAAAATGAGGCAAGTTTCTTCTTTCTCTTTTTATGCTCTTTCCTGTAGCTTTTGCTTTTGCTGTTGGCCTCTATGCAAGACAAGCTGCTGCACTAGTTACACTTGTGGCTCTCAAACTCACTTTGAAATCAGGCCTTGGCTGTGTTACGCAGTGACATTAAGTGTCAGCACTTCTAGGATGGAATTCACAGAAAAGGGATCAGTTGTATCTCTGTGTTTGGGGATCGTTTTAGTTGTTTTGTTGTTCTTTGTTTTTAATTCTTGAGCTTTCTGTGTGCTTATTACCTTTACTATGGTATTGGTTCTTTCCTTATACTTTGTTGTGATTAAACAAAATGCTGAGGCTGGAGCTGTCATCACATGTAGGTGGTGAAATGACTGGTGTAGCAGCTGTCTTTTCGGCAGGACTACAGTTTTATGTCTGACTTGCTTCTGCCAACTCTCTGGCGTCCTGCTGATTTTCATCTCTGCATGGAAGTCATCTGCCTGGAGCTTAACACAAGCATGTCAAAGAGAGTGCTGGTAAAACAAGGTCCATACGTCCATTGCAAAATGAATGTATTGTTGTTTGTCAGACTGCTCTGCAAACTGGGAAATTAATCTTTTTGTTTCAAACCACTACATATAGAGCTCATGACAGAATGAGAAATACTAATAGCTGATCAGAAATTGTTTATCGAATAGGAAATCTCTCATCCCTCCCACTGCCTGTTTGAATCTGCCAAAATGAGGATTGCTCTGCCAATCCAGCAATGCTTTTAAGCGTATGCTTTCCTCTAAGCACAATTTAGGCCTTTGGTGTTAATACTCCTGTTCATATACTTATATTAGAGAGTGAGTAAATTCTTTGTGACACTGACCTGGAGTACATTGGCATTATGCAAACTTTTGTCTGTGTGTATCTCAGATGAAGACTGAAACAGTTCTCAAGTATTTCAGAATGTAACATCCGTCTTCTTTCAATGTGCCAGCCCATTAGGGCACATCATATTGAAACTCGCCTCACCATTCTGACTCCTCAGAGCATGCTATGTTAAATTCAAGGTCATGGGGTTAATCTTCAAAGTCCTTCACAGAACTGGTACATGTTACCTCCAAGAAACTCTCTTTGTGAATACAACCTCTCCTGACAGCTGTGTTCCTCAGGAATTACGAAGCTGTCAACCTCAAGGGTGAAGCCTGAGAGGGCAGAAGACAAGGCCTCCTCAGCAACACAGCCAAAGCTTTGGAAATTATTATCTGAGTAGATAAGAATGACCACAAATCTCTCTGTCTCCTAGGCAAGGTATAAAACTCACTACAACTTAGCTCCCATGGGCACAACTAAAGACAATAAAGATAGAGGATAAAAAGGTTAGCAGTAAGAAAAGGAAGCGCAAGAGAGGAGGAACAAGGAGCAAAGAGAAAAATTGCTCTCACATTGCTTTCTCAAAATAAAAGCCTGAGTTCTGATTTGGGACAAATAGTGGGAATACTTCAGATATTACAGAGAATGCATTTAGATTTATTCTTTAGACCTTAGTATATAGGCATCCATTTTTGTGCTCCTAAGCTGATCTCAGTTTCTTTTTAATGTAATATTAATAGATTATTAGTCATGGAGTACATGCCAGAACAGCCATGTAAGGCCAATAAAATGATAGGTAGTTCCTTTTAATTGTTGAATTTTTTTGTTTGTTTTTTGTCTAATCATATAAGAATATGTCAGATTCCACTAGATGTCTTACAATGCAGAAAGATCACAAACTGATTCATCAGGATTAGAGTACTTTATGTACTTATAGGTAAGAAAAATATCAAGGCCACTAACATGTTGTGATCTGCAACCTTTATGAAATAGAACTGGCCTTTTATGTTTCTCTGTATTTTCTTGGGATTGTCTACCTTTGACTTCAATCAATATGCATGGTCTGCAAGTATTAATTAAATGCTCATAAATCTGTAGTGTGACTGTACGTCACAGAAAGAGAAAAGAAAAGGAAGCTTTGGATGTGAAAAAGGGACATATAGGAAAAAATACCCCTAAGCATTGCTTTGATGCAAGGGGAATCAGGTGGCACTTACCTACTACGAATGGCAAAGTCTTAATGATATAAATGCTATTCACTGTGCAATCAGACACCTACTGATTAAAATCCACAATCTCTGTGCTCCCCATTGGAAAACTGGTCCTCCAAATCAGATATTTAGCCATAAAAATGTAAGTACTTCTAAGATACATTGTTGCTGTCAAACCTATGTTTCTGGTGACTATGCCCTGTCCTTTAGCAATATTTTACTGAAATAAAGATGGATAAAGTGTCTCTTGATGCTTCAGCTTTTTCCAGTCACCAATGCTGCTTTGAACCTGCAGGTCGTACTCTGGTTGGTAGCAGTGACAGTGCTATCTCTTGAGGTTCAGGGATATTTGTGCCCATTTGGCATCCGCTCAAAGGCTATGATGTAGCCTATTGAGTTGAATGAGAATTCTGCTGCTGACTTAGCTTTTAGTTAATGCTGAATTTGATCCATTGCTAAGGAATAACAGGGATGCATATAAATTTAAATACCTCTTTATGAGCACAGAGTACTGCAAGTTCCCTTTCTCTTATGAGAAAACATAACAGATTCTATAAAACTAATATATCTTTTTCCTAAAATAGCTTTACTGATGACATTATAGCTTCTTGAGAGATTAGCTGCTATCTTCTTTCATCTGCAGGCAAAACACCTGCTACTTGTAAGCAATTGTTAGTTAAATCACTTAAAAGATTGGCACTTGTTTAAAATGGCAATTAAACTACCGCATTAAATCACATTTGTTTCTACTGTACTAAAAGTTCAATAACCTAGTGTACCTTGATGTGTACCACATTTCATAGTTGCAAGCTACAGGTCAAATATAAAGACACTGTAATAACAGGTAATAAAATACAGAAATAGCCTGGCCTGTCAAGGCCTAGACATGCAAAGCATTGCAGGACTGCTGGGCTTGTGGCTCTTGCACTTCTGTCCGTGCATTTCTGCTTTTAGTTGTAGGTATTAGAGGCAGAGATAGCTCAATAGAGAAACATGTTTGTGACCTGTTCTCTGTTTGGCAGAAAGTAAAAACATTTCTGAGTAGTTAGTATAATGAGTATTTTTGACTGTTTTCAAAGTTGATTAACAGAAGAAAATGTATTCATACATATATATATAGCTTAGCAAGACGTAGGGAAAATTATTTATCTATTCACAAATAACCTTCAACCACCACGAATTTAGGTTGCTAAAACCACTTAGTTCCTTTTAGCTTGGAAGAGAAAGTGGCCTTTATTAGGATCACAGCTCTATGTATGCCTTCTCATTTTCTATACCTTTTAAAAAGGAACACATCTTGTCCTGTAAGAATGCAAGAGACCAGCTTACCTGAAATACATTGAACAACTCCAATTCAACTGGAGCTGTGGTGTGAATTCCTTAATGTCAAATGCAGTGACTGGTACAGAAATAGTTAAGTTTTGAAGAGGAAAATACAGTTTACTGTGCTGTAGGCATCTATCATGGCACTGGGGTGAAATAAAGTAAGTTCAGGAAATAGATATTGCTTCCATCAGGAAACCAATCAATTTTGGATCTATGTATAACACCGCATATCTATTATTGCTCTAAAAGACATCTGTCTTCCAGTCAATGCTTCTTGTAAAATATGCCATGGAAAGCTTTCTGTAAAAGGAGATAGTTTGTGAATTGGGCTGTTTCAACTGGTCAAGGGTCTAAGGTGTTTGTATAATGCAGTTAGTGTTTAAGATGTACTCATTTTGATCAAAGAGGTTTTTCGGACTGACTCACTATATGGACACACATCTGTTAAATGTCAGACATTAGGTAGTAGTACCAAATAACTCCTGAAAGAATCACTTTACATTCCCCACAAGTCACAACTTGAATTCTATTCAGCTTTCTGTTGCATAAGGATTTGTTCCTAGTAGGTTGTATATATGTGTGAGACAACAGGGGCAAGAATGATTATGATGAGTGTTGCTGTCAAATCATCATTATGCTTACTACTGTAAACAGAGGCACACAGCTCTAGCACCTGCCTGCTCCTTTCCTGTAAACACCTAGGATCAACTGAAATATATTCTGACAACAAGACCTAGATTAATAATTACTTTTGTTATACATGCAGAGTTGTGCCTTGCTTATCTTTTATGAATGTGGTGCAGTAGTGCAAAACTCTATGTTGGCTGGCAGATTTCCTGTAAATAAAAAGAAAAGCCGATCAGATAAAAATTGTACTTTTTTCTCAATTTGAAGCAACATTGAATGAACATTCTAGCAGCTGAGGCTTTCAAGGGGAAGCAGACACCATCGGTTAATTTGCCATTATTTCTCTGTTATGAAGTTTAAATCAAAAATAACTAGATACCTTATTCCAAATTCCTGTCTGTATGTGTGATTTGAGTCTTGTGGCTTTTTCCCTTGTGTTTACAGGCTAAATACTCTGGATTTTTTGTAAATGCTTGTGTTTTGTGACTGCACTTAGCATATTAGTGGCAAAGGTATATCCTTTTTCATGATACTGGATCTGTTAAATTAGCAACAAAACAGTGGTGAGTAGTTTATCCCTGGGTTATTTTGAAGTTCTTTACATTTCATTGTGTGATCTCAGAACAAAGGCTTTTATGAACTTAATTGCACAAAGGAAAGAACAAAAAGGGTCTAGGGAAGAGGGGCAGTGAGTCTATAATTGATCTTTTTTCTTCTGCTGAGTTTAACAGAAGCAGTTCCTTATCATCATTCTGTTTATCAGTCTGTGTTTTCCTGCTCTGATCAATCTGCTTTCTCTTACAATTTTGTAAAACAGTTTTATTTTCATTTAAATGCTATGATGAATTAGTAATTTTCAATGTCCTGTTTTTTTTCATGAATATATGGTGAATAGAAAAACTTGGCAGTTGTTGAGATACAAAGTGGTGCCCATGCACTTTCGTTGCTGGTAAATATGCAAGCACTGCAGTGGCAAACAGCATGTTCACTATAGGGTAGCCTTTGTACACTGTGGTTAACTGGAACCCTTGATTTCCACAAGTTATCCTTTTATGTAACATTTAAAATCTATCCTTTAACATAAATACTGCTTGTGTAATTTTCTTTTTCAGAACTACTAAGTTTGTTACATAAAAGACACTTGTGATAGTCTTTCATGAACATTTACTTTGGTTTTTTTTCCTTGTTAATAAAATAATTGATCAAAAATTATGTTTACTGTTTTGTCCAGAGGAAAGCACATGAATGTGCTTTGGCAAGCACTTCTGCAAGAAGTAAAGATTTTCTGGTACTCTTTGGGATTAGAACTCTGGATTTGTCCTTCCATGTGGTGCATGTTTTCCATGCCACCTATGATGACTGATGTCAGACTCTATCAGGGTCACAGTTTTACTGGTTTGTGTGTCCAGAGAACTCGTGGAGTCCATATGTTAGTCCAATCAAGAAGCATAGTGTTTTTATAGAGTCAGATAATTACCTCCTATGGTTCTGTTTTTACTGGCAGAAAGTAATTTTTAAGCATTACCTGACCTCCCAGTTCTGGTAGATTTTACGTTTTTGATCAAAACCAGTCTGCTCCCAGTCCCTTCTGCATGTTGTTAATTCCTCAGTTCTAATGACCCACATCTGTCATGGTGAATGTGACAGTAATTCAGAAGTGTTATAAGAGGCAGCAGTCACATTACAACTCACCAAAGATAAAGGAACTGTTTCTAAAGTTAGATCAATTACTTTGGTATTTAACTGTAGCTTTATGTGGGAAATCTTGTTTTTTCAATCTTCAAAATGAAAATTTATTCTCTTAATTTTGCAGGATTTCTTTTACTACTTCACCGACAGAATGTAGCGGTACATTGAAGGTTAAGACGGAAAGAAATCTTACCAAATCAGAAAAAAATCTTACTAAATTGAACAAGTGCATGAGAGATAATTAAGGTGAGCTAGTAGTATTCCTTCAATCAGAAATTAAAGTGAGATATACACAGCAATTTTGTTAATTGATCTGTACATATATGCTAAAAGATTATTTTTAAAAACATTTAAAATTGCACACGTGAAAATTTTATTTTTGAATGGAAGGAACGCTTCTTCTGCCAGAAACAGGAAGTGTTGGTGATAGAAAAAACCATGAAAAATATTCACTTGCTCACTAACCTTTCCCTTTTAAAATTGTATTAACTTTAGATGGAGTACATGCTGTCACTTTATAAAACCTTATAAAGTACAGAAGTTAGGAAACCATTGAACTATTGGATGGCAGAAAGAGAGGCTTGAGCAATATAGAAAAGACGGATTGAATCTCTGCCTAAAGATATTAAGCCTCATGGTCCTTAGTGAGAGATTTTCAGCTATAGATCCATACTGATTTGGGTAACAAATGCCAGAGTATCTATATGTCCTTCTTTTGTCTCCCAAGACGTGGCCTTAGCATGTGACTGTGGATTTTTGGCAACATGAGACACTGAAGTCTGAAATGTCTAATTTTCTTCTTGCACTGATGCTACTATATTATTCTGGTAGATACCACTTCTGATTCAAATCTGTTTAAGGTATAAGTGAGAAGTGAATCAGGCTTGATGACTTCAGGAAAAGTTCATGAGCAAGAGTACTGTGATATTCAGTTCAGGCCCAGGATTTCTGCATAGGTCAGTGAAAACTGTCATTGCTTATGTCGGTTCAGGCAAGGGAAGTTATAGTGCAAATATGGTAATGTTAATTATCATTCAGTAGGAACTTATTAGATTGTACAGATTGTTAACTTCACTTGCCAGAGAGCACTGCCACCCTTTTCCCTCATTCTAAGGAAAAAGGAAGGCTGATGCCTGCTGTAATTTCTTCCCGGCAGATAAAACGTCTTTAAAATATTTTAACAGAAAGTCATTGTCAAAGGGTGAGAAAGGGTTGATGGGGAAAAAATGTATTCTTCATTACAACACCATATGCAAAAGATTTATCTTGCACAGCAATTTACTTTAGTCTCTGCAAAACTTGTCTTTTCTATTCAGAAGGAAAGATAAAAATAATTCCTCACCATTTAGCAGATCTTACGTTTACTGCATACTAGGTTTTTCTTTTTCATGCTATTTTCTGTCTTACCAAACTTGTCTTTTATAGTATAACCTGACCTGCTGTAAATGGATGATATTACTAGAGCTCTGTCATCCTACACAGGATCCAGCTTTGGCTCACTCTTCTCCCAAGTACATCAGTAATTTTTATATGTACTACTAGTAAATTCAGTAATACATTTGCTGAAGGCTTAAATTCTTGTCAATACTGATACTATTTTATCCATTCTCTCAATGAATGTCTAAGGCTGTATAAAACAGGGATGATGTATTGTCATTTTGAAAAACACGGCAGTTTTGCAGACTCGGGCTCATAGTGTCAAAGTGCGTTAGACCATTTAAAGAGCTTGGACTATATGTTTACAGAAGACACCAAACTCCTAAGTCCTACCTGGTAGTGTTTTTTTGGGCTAATAAAAAGTTGCATTACAAAACCTTTGCTCATTTTTCTTACCTAATCATGGACAAAAGTGTACTAACTTTTATGTTAGAATTTCCTGTGAGCCTGAAGTTTTGCTCATTAGCCTGCCCAGTAATAGCCTGTACGCCTGTTGTCCCTGGAAGAAACTTTCCTTTTCTTTGGTACGTGCTTTGAATGTGCTCTGCTACTTGCGATCACTAGAGCAGACAGTGAAAAAGGTTTGCAACTTCCTTTTTCTGCAGAGTAGCTCAGTGTTTAGAGCTCTTATTGATTAGATCCTGTCATGTCACACTGGATCAATTCCTTCCCTTGCCTTGAAAGGTGTGAAGACAATTTAGATATGTCTATGTCACAAAAATATTCCTTAGAATCTGAGTTTAATCTTTTTTCAAATGGAAATATCTCCTCTTTATGAGTCAACATAGAGAAGAGTTGACTGCCATTTATTTTACAACCACTTTCTAAGTCCTGACAATTTTTTTTTCCTAGATGAAATGAAAGAAGTTAAATATCTGTTAAGCTTTAATTCCAAATAACAGGTTTTTTCCAAACTTGTTTGTATTTTTGTTGATTTTCTTTTGGACTCTTTCAAGTTGCTATGTGTTCTTGTTAAAGTCATTATCTAAGACAAGGTACATTCTTGTTATCTGAGGGCTCAAAGTAGTAAGTAAAGTGAAATAATTACTCCCATATTACAGATAAAATTTCAGTTAGTATATTTGAAGGTGAATTTCAATATTCTGCACTGCATTTTCCATTGTTTTCTCCTTACTCAGTTTATGGTTGATTTGCATCTTCTTCATAGGGCCTAATTTAGGCAGATGTTCTGACTATCATAACTGGGCATTGGATTTCTTCACCCTGAGTACAATGTTACCCCTGTCATCATGAATTTCAGCTTCTGATTTTGAATAATTTCTGCAAATGCGCATAATCATCCTGAAAACAGAGGTGAATTCAAAGTGTTTGCAACATTTTAAACTTTTGCATCTGCAAGTTTTTAATTTTCTATTTTCCTGGTTCTTCACAGTCCATGTTACCTGTCATTCAGATCATCAATGAAAATATTGACTCAAAGTAAGGGGGTTTTTTGTTATTATTGTCTGTTTGAAATGGTTTTTCACTTTGACATGGAACTGCTGAAGTCTGTACTCGAGAGATTTTTTAAGGAGTTGTTCTGCCATGTTACAGGGAATTAATGCAGACCAGATTTTCTTAGCGTACTTATGAGAATGCCGGAGAGAATATTAAAAAAAAAAAGTAACGCTAATGTTTATCACATCTATTGCTTCCCTGTAATCCATTAGCTTGCAACTCTGTCAAAGAAATAAATTATGCCAATTTGATACAACCTTTTTTCCTGACAAATCTATGTCATATGTTTTTTATCATATTATTATTCTTGAGGTGCTTATAAATTGCTCAATAATATGTTCCAGAATCTTTTCAGGAATGAGTTAGGCTGTCTCCAATTCCCCAGTCCCGTCTTTCTCTCCTCCTTAAAGATGGTACCCAGATTATCCTTTTCTAGTTCCCTGAGAGTATCCAGTGAATTTTAGAAAAATCCATTAAAGTTTGAGAGACTGTTTCACTGGGTCCTAAAGACAGAAATTAATAAAGCCTTGCAAACTTGTGTACATACAATTTATCTAAATATTCCTTAAGCTGTGTTCCCTAACTTGGCCAATTCTTCCGTCCTCTTTAAAAAAATATCTGGTTACAATTCACCTTATTTGTAAAAAAATAAAGCTATTTGATAAATCAACCTTTTTGTTATCATCGACTCACCTGGCTCAAACTGTATGTTCTTCTGTTTTTGTCTTACAGTGTATCTATAGGATCTTTTTTCTGCTTTGTTAGTTGATTGGCATCTCAGCCTTTTTATTTCAGCTCTGTGGGTTTGTGCTTTATATTCATAGTACACTTTCTGTAGTTCTTTTTGACTTTCAGAGTTCCTAAAGGGGTCTTGAAGTAATCATTAAGGTTATAGTATTTTTTTCTTCTTACTGAATTAGTTGGAAAATGTGATTTTAATATTGCATCCTTCAGAGATTTCAGTTGCTCTCACTATAGTTGATGCAGTCCTTGCGAGTCCTTGCTTTAAATTTTGCCATGGAGAAATGTTATTTAGCTGCTTTTGAAAGCTTAAAACCATGAACTCTGTTATTAAGTGATAGATTCAAGCTATCTTCCACTTTCTCCCATCAAAAACCTCAAATTAAGTTTTGGTTAGATATGGGCTATTTTATCCTCCTTTACATTCTGTATTTAGTTTCTGTATTAAAAAAAAATATTGGGTTTAAATAATTATTTCTGTGGCTTTGTCAGTGTTCAGGAATATAAAAACATGTCTTTTTATCAGTATATATTAAATAAATCAATGAATTAACTTGACCTTTACATAGTATCCAGGATTAACCTAATTTCCCAGCTTGTGCCAAATCAGCCAGTGTGGCTGGGTTGGTGGTTTTGTTTCTTTGTCTATTAGTTTTTTTTTACTGGCTTTTTGTTTTATTTTGTGGTGGTATTTTTTGGTGTGGTTTTCTTTGTGTTATTGTTGTTGTTGTTGGTTTGGTTTATTTTGTTTGTTTTGTTTAGTTTAGGTTTTTTTTATTTTTGTTGTTGTTGTTTTTATTTTGTGTTTGTGTGTGTGTGGTTTGGGTTGTCTGTAATTAATTTTAGATCTATTGCAGAACTCATTCAAGGCTTCTTAACAAGATAGCCAATTTGAAGTGTGTTGTCTCCAAATACGAAGGTTTTGGCTGGGGCAGTTCATACTTGGGAAGTGGAGAAAGTGAGAAATGGAGGTAGAATCATAGAATAATAGAATGTTTTGGGTTGGAAGAGGCCCTAAAGATGATCAAATTCCAACATGCCTGTCTTGGGCAGGTAGGATGGAATTCTCTTGAAGAGCCTTGAAAATTACATCATTGCCTTTCCTGCCGACTGGAAATTAATTTTTTTCTAGGGAATACAAAGGATGGAGGGGGTTCCTCATTGGCTACAGACACAAAGCATTCCCTAAAATTCATTCTTGCAAGTGGTATCTGCTACCCTGTGTCCTGAGTCAGAAAGGGCTCTATAAATAGAATGGCATAATTTCACATCCTTTTGGCAATCAATTATTTTGGGTGGCTTTTTGCTTGGCATATGCCTGGTAATGGTTTAGCTCAGTGGAAAATATGTAAGTTATTTTCTTGTTACTTTAGAGGTGCTGCAATAGATTTCTCTGCAGAAATGACTGTAGCCCTGAGTCAGCCAAGCATATGAGCATGAGTGTGACAGTTGTTTACTATAAATAGGTGCTTTTTGAAACTGGAGCTTAAATTTGTGTGCTTACCTTTGTGCAAACTGAGTCCATACAAATGACCACTCTATATTGGGTGAATCATGAATGTTCTTTATGCTTGCTGTCATTTTATAAATCAAATAATTCAATGTTTCTCCTGTTCTCAAGTTTCATTGTTAGGTTAGCATTGTAGACTACAGTTGAATTTTTTTTTTTAAATCTTCTTTAAAAGTGTCCTGAGATTTCTTTCTGTGAAAAAGTGCCATACATCTTGAACTTGTTTTTGGGAAAATTTTATGCCACAAAATTGATGTAGGGGTCAACTGTTGCTAAATATTTAATGCCAGAGGGATTTTTTTGGAAGATAAGATGATATTAATACACAAGATTGTGTTTTTTAAGATTCGTCACTGTTAGAATGGCTAAATTTTCTTGGACATGATGGTAGATTTATTATATCACCTTTACAGAGATTTATCTTGCCTGCATTAAACTTAAATTTTAACCATTCTGTTAGGCAACTGTCCTCAGTTCCTCTTCACTACTAGACAGAAAATTGCTGTGCTCATCCATTTTGTAGCTAAAGTTAAAGAACTGTAGGAAAATTGATAACTATCTGATTAAGTAATCATGTGCAGTAAAAGAAAAAGTCATCCAAAATAGCTTGAGAGTTGGTGCTGGTCAGATCCTTTTCTAAAATACTTTATTTGACACAGCATTAGATGAACTGATATATGTAAACAGAGACAGAAGGAAGGATCTGCCTGGACAGATCAGCTTGAACGGCTGAGCTCTGTAGGTCAGCACATCAGTGACATTTTGTCTTGTTGATTCAACTTTGCGAAGTCCAAAATAGTCTTTACCTACTGATAACCAACAAAACAAGACAATGCCCTTTTCCTAGCATTCTTCTCATAGTTTTGCCAGTGGACACTGGATGATAAATAATCCAGTGTAAAAGTCCAGAAAGAAGATTCAGATTTTTCTAGTTCATGTGGTTTTATTTGGGTCATTACCTAGTAAGGATGAAGATGTCAGGAATAGGAAATGTACTTTGGTAAAAGTATCCAGCAAGGCAGATGGAGAACTGAGACAATGGTGAACAGCAGGATCTCCCAGAAGTATCAACAGGTATTGTACTTGTGTCAGCAATGTTCAGCTTTGATGGGTTTTGCCTGTGCTGTTCCTGCCATCAGTGGAGGTTGTCATTGTTGTCTTATGAGAGAAAAACAAGTTTCTTTGTACAAATGTCAGCCTAACATGTCTTGACACATCTCTGATTTGCTTGTACTGAAGTATTAGTGGCTTTGCATGTTGTATGTTGATATGCGCTGTCATTGTGCCCAGCATCTAGCAATTAGCTGTCAATTTGCATCTTCATTTTTGCACCTTAAACTGAAGGTAAGAACAAAAGGAAAGACACTGTTAGCACAATATCTAGATGGATTAAACATAGAGAAAAAAAAGAAGAAAAGAAGGGAAAAAGACATTAAATATTTATGAATTCTTGCTTTATACTGCTTATTTTGATGTGAATTCTTTATTTCACATGAGGCTGCATACCATCCAAAGAATTTCACTTACTCTGATGTTTTGATTTTAATTTTTTAAGAACATTTTTTTCAACAGCTGGACTTTGTAATTTTTATGTATCTAGGAGAGTATGTAGTATGAATGGTCTTTCTAATGCTCTTTCTTTTTTTTTTTTTTCAAGAAACACAGTAGTAAAAGCAGGTGCAGATGTACTATGCAGAATATTTTTAAACCATGTGCCTTATCCTGATTAATAAAAGACTTCTATCTGTCAGTTTACCATACTTTGGATTTTTCAGATTTTGTGTATTGCAGCCTTTGAGCTGTTTTTTGTCTTTTGCTTACATGATACATGGGCTAAACTTGCACCTTCTTCAATGAGACCTACAGAATAAGCTTTCAACTTCACATTGTCCTTTACTTGTCCTGGTCAGAAACTGGACGTCAATTTGTCCAACACAAAATGTGAAGAGCAGATAAACAAATAGTTATGTAGGCTTTTATTCCCCTCAGTTCATTGTTGTAGATGCAGTTTTTTTCAGGTAAGTACTCTGCTTCATGGTAGCTAATGAAAAGTCTGCATCCAGTTGGGCAGCGATATAATCCAGACATCAGAAGCTTATAATTACAATAAATCTTTAATATACCAAAAGAAAGTTAACAGAATTTGACAGATTTTTGCAGCAAGAGAAAGGTCTATTAGGATACCACCTAACTTTTTTAGCTGTTGAATTTCAGATCAAGCCTTGCAGATTGGATGCAGGATTATTTGAATGCTTAATTTCAGGCACTATGTTGTGTGGCTCACTGTCTAGTGTAACCTTATCATGGCTGAGTCTGGCTTTGGCCATCCCTGCTTGTCGTCCATCATTCCAGGTCTTGCAGCCTGTTAACCACTCCTCTTAATTTCTACATTTTCCACTGTATCCATTACACTTAATTTTTAAACCCACTGCCCCCCCAAAAAACTACAGTGCCATTTTGGTAGCCATAGCATGTGTGCAATGTTGCAGACAATTGAAAATTAATATTTAGCTGCTTCTTAGGGAATATCTTTTTCAGCAGAACCCCTTCGAGTACAAGCCTTGCCAGGGAGGCAGAGCCCAAGTACTGTGAAGAATTACGTCACCTAATATACTCAAAGCTTCCATCACACGCAGTGCAGGATGTGTCTAAAGAGGCAGGATTACCCTGTGAATGCATAAAAATCTGAGCATTGAAGATTGCAGGGAGAAGGGTTGAAAGGAAAAGCTTAGGTAGGACTCGAATCAAGAAATCTGTAGTTACTAGCTTCATCTTCAGACTGCACCCTGAGAACCCCTTTTTTACTGGATTTTCACAGACTATTTTTATAGCAAATGTAACTTGTCTATAGTCAGGCCTAACAGTATAAAAACCTTACTTGTCTTCACTTTCACCTGAGGTTCTGGGGAACAGTTGAGCCCACAGATTCCTATTGAACATGCATTTAGTTTGTACTGGGTAAACACATCCCATTATGGCATTCGTAGTACTGGGATGAATTAAATAACATTAACTCATTGCATTTTTCTAAGCATTGGTTTGCCTTATTTTGAGAGGAAGATGTTGAATGGCTTACAAATACTTTGATTGCAGAATGAATACTTCAGGGAGCTGAGTAAGTAAAAAGAACTGAAATTCCAATTTGAAAGAAAGAAGAGAATTCTGCCAATTATTTCATCAAGAGCTACATAGAAGATATATAAGTGGATAGATAAATATTTTCCAGTAGTATTCTTGAAAAACTGATATATCTTTCTCCATCAAAACAGAAATTATTGCAATAGAAAAACCCTAGAATATTTGTCTTTTTCCCCCTCTACCTTCTGGGAAACAGAATAAATGGTCTGAATGAAAAAAAAAACAACCCAACAAAAGACAAGAAAAAGTTCCTTTAAAAATTTAAATAAAAACACCTTCACTCAGAAGGTAGGTACGACCTCTATTCTTTATCTAGCTCCATGTTCATATTTAAAGATCCTAACCTCTTCTGCTAGCTGTAACTCTTTTCAGTCTCATTCATCCCTGTGCTTATTGTACAGTAATGGTTTCTGTTCCTCAAATGCCTGAATCTCTTTCAGATTATCACTTCCAGGGCCACAGGTCTGTTAACAATATACTTTTACAGCATGCGTTTACTACTTTTCCAAGTGAACGAGGCTGTCCCTAACCGGGAATGTAATGCAGTCTGACAATTCTCACTAGGTATCTTGGGAAATCTCTCTTTTGCTCTGTAGATAATATATGTCTGTTTAAGCAAGTCTCCACCAGTGAAGCATGTCTTCCACCTGATAATTCACTTCAGTGGGAATTGGATGTTCTGAGTAGAATGCAGTAACACATATCAGGCTTATAAGTCTGCTACCACACATGCTAGAACAAGTAATAAAAACAGCAAGATGGAATTATGGCAGACTAAGTCCTATAATTTTCAGTATCTTTTGGATTGATGTAACAGTGACAAAATTGTTCTAGGGAAGACCAATCTGCTGTGAAATTTAAGAAGATAGATTTCCTGAATATGACAATGCCTTGTGAAAATAAACCTGTGGTATGAAGTCAGAGTGCCAAAACTTCTGTTTTTAACATAAAGAGAGCCCACTCTTGCCTTAAGTTCAACAAGTGGGATTTTAGATGTCCAACAGTTGGCATGCATGTTCTGAGGGGTAAATGAAAACCTTTTGTAAGGGGAAGGAACAATGTATTTTTAAGATTTCCTTAGGAACAGGAATTTAGAAGTCCTCCTTAGAAAAACTAAGAGTACTGTCTCTTTTTTCTTTTCTTGAATTTTTTTAGAGCTGCTTGCAAGGGATGAAACTGTGGCAGAGACTCCCAGTGTTTCTGGGCTGTGGCACAGCAGGAAGCCTGGCTGCCTATCAGTGTTATCTCAGCTGGGAACACACGTGTTCATGATGGCTTGTTGTGGTCTCAGCAGAGGGGTGAACGAGGCATCAGAAAACCATATCAGCTTGTGAGCTTGAAAAAGCTACATAATTCTCTGAAGAAATTTTCAGTTGGAAAACTTTTTGCTATTTTTAAATATGTGGGAATATTGCTGTCACCTACTCTAAAATAGGTGTACCAGATATACTCAGATGGCATAGTGATTGTCACTCTAATGTCAGAGTAAAAGGAGGAAGACTGTATTCCTCAAATGAAGCAAAATAATATGCCCTCTCTCTTAATTTTTTTTTTAGAAGTTGTAGTCCCAGCTTTATCACTTACTCTCCTTACTCAGCTGTAAGTAGACAATATAGTGAGCAAATGCAAAAGAAGACAGTGTGACCTACTTCAATGAACGGCAAGATAAGGTTATAATTTTATGTCACTTTTTGCAACCCTTTTTCAGGGACCAAATTCCTCCACTTTTAGATTATAGGGGTCACTGTTTCATACCTCACTTTCAGTAGTTTTGCATCTGTATTAGTGTGACAGCGGGATGAGTTTGAGTGTCCTTATATTATTGTGGGTTATAATTAATTTACTGCCAAATCTGCCAAATTAATCTCTTTTTCATGCTGGTGGATAGCTTTAGTTCAATACCTTTTATGGTTTAAAGTTTGCTCTGTCTGCTTTGTACTGTGTGTAAATACAGGCAACTGCTCAAGCTGAGACAGATGAAGGAAATTTTAATTACCTCGAGGGAGTGAAGATTGCTTTTTCAAACATAATGGACTATCACTTAAACTGGATTATTAGCCTTTCTGTTTTATTTTTTCAGAAGGATCAGCTGTGTTTTTAGAGGATAGTCAGTTCTATATTACACCATTTTTATTCAGACTTATATTCTGCAGTTTGCATTTTGTCTTTAAATTTTGGCAGCTGTTTTGGATTTTTTGAAATAATTTTTTTATTACTTGATATTGCTGAGCTTGATATTTTCTAACAGCTTTTGTCAAATACAGAAAGTAAGGCCTTTCAGCTTTCCAGTATTAACAGCTTTTCTTTTTTTCCCCACATCCATGTTATTTTATTCTCCCTCATTTTTTTTCTTTTTTGTAGGTAGTGTGTGGAAAAAAACCACCTGAACTATTTTCTTGGCAGTACTATTGAATATGACAGCAGGAAGGACAAAGATAAAATAATACACACATACCAGTTATTTGAACAATAAAGGCAGAGAAACAATGAGTTTGTTTTAGCCACTGGGGAGCAATGAATTTGTGTGATTTGACTGCAAGTAATACTTCTGATATAGTCTTGGTTTAAAAAAAAGTATAGCTTGATATATATGCTCAGAGTTTGAGGCTTTTTGTCTTACGCACTCAAATCAATGTAACCTTTTCTTGGATCAAACAGTGCTAGCTACAGACAGTTACAAACATGTTTGGAATAAATTAGCTCATAAACATTTTATTCTCAACCCTTAATGGAGAATGCTTCACAATGCACTGTCAAATATGATGAGATTTCTCATTTAATGGCTCACTTCATCAACATTTTAGTAATTGCACTTTTAATGGCACAGTGTTTCTGTGAAGCAATGGTGACATTCAGTGCCCAGTTAGACTACAGCATGATTGATCTCTGCATACGTTGCTTAAGGGTCTTGTAATCCATATTCTCTTGTTTTATAATGGCAGGTATGAGAGAATCTGAATATGCAATGAGTTAATCTACATCAAATATCAAGTTGCTTGAAATACTGAATATATTTTCCAAACACATGACCACGTAAGAATGATGTGCAAATACTTTTCCAGCTAACAGTGCTCAGAACTGCACCTGGGCATATGCGAGTTAATATGGGTTTTGGAAAAAATCTGGAATGAGCTGCATTATGGTATATGCACACTCTTTATAAGCTTTTCTAGGTAAAGGGTTAAGTGTAGAAAGCTTTATTGGGAAGCACTTGAGAGCTATCTTGTCTATCAAGAGTCACATCCATGATAGTTACAAGCAAATTATTTGTTAAACACTCTTATATAGAAATTTTAAGGAAAGCTACATTTTATTTGGGGAATGCAGTTCCATTTAAGTGAAACAGAGAAAACTGTTCAACTCATACCTCTTGAATTAGTCTGCACAGTCTCTTGGAATTAGGAAGGAAATAAGTCTGTCACTTAGACCCTCTTTGTCGATCCTGTTATATGCAGTAGTCTTCTAGTGCTTAAGTCCTTCAGTGTTGCAGGTAAATCTGCCACAGTTTAAAATGACCATACATTTATGAAATAATAGCTGTAGGTGCTGCTTTTCTGAAATGCAATTGTGTGATGAGGTTATGTATAATATCCTTTGGATTAGCATATTTGCTCAATATGTGGCAGACCAAAGTTCAGTCTTTTTCTGTTGTTTTGGGAGTAGGGACAATCTTTTTGTCACATTAAATTTGGCAGAAAGTAAATCCCCTTGCATTCCAATGGGTCCTCAGATACCAGAGGGCTGGGGTTATCTGGACTTTGATTCTGAGTGATGGCCAGTTCAACATTTAAGCAACAGAAATGCAGAGCCAGTGCTGCACTACAACTCCAGTTGTGTTCAATAAGAACTTCCATGACTACAGATTCACAAACAGTGCAATACTCTCTAAGTCTGGTCATGCCCAGTGAATTCTAATGGCAGGACTAGAAGTCTGGTCATGTGCAATAACTCTTAAGGCCAGGTGCAAAATAGCGCAGTTTTACTGAGCAGCAGATTCTTGTTGGATTGTCAGTGATAAATACACTGTCTGCAGAAGCATGCGTAAATACCTAAAATATGAATAATGCAGCTGTTGCCAAATACATTAAATTGTGAGATGTCCATATAGCTCAAAATGTATGATCACAAATACAAGCTTGTTTTATGAATTTCCCAAAGAAACTCTCAGTACAGCATCCCTGTAGGGAGAGGGAAGAGGTACAGCCTGTTGACTGTCCCAGGATACAAAAGTGGAGTCTCCTAGTATCTCCCATTTGAGCCATGTTTATATTGTTTTCTTTGAGGAATGGGAAAAGATAAAGTTACACTTTTTGCCTTTTTGTATTTAGGTGGAGTTTCAGTGACTTTAGTCATTAACATCTCTGGTGACATGCAAAATAGCACGTATTTTTGAGTTAATGAAGCAAAGTTCATCTTTCTGTCACCATTTGTGTCAGTCCTTTGGCTTAGTTCCCATTAGGTGTGTTGTTTTTGATAGATTATTATTTTGACAGGCACAACAGTGCCTTGAAAGCTCCATCCTTTGTTTCACATCTGCAGTGATTTTGATGGAGCATGAGCACAGCACCTCCATGCTGCTCCATCCTTTATTTCATGTCTACTTTACAGTGCTGACCAAGCTCCCTGAGTGTTCCTGCTACAAAGGTGTGCAGACAATTTGATCCTGGTGAACTACAGCCAACACAGGCGCTCCTTCTTGCTGAAATTTGTTTTTAGTATTTTCCCCACAGTTCTTCATAGACCCAAGTTTCTTACTTACCAGTTTAGAATTTTTGTCTCAGACTATGTAATGGATGGAGAAGGGAAAGCACTTCTTACTATTCCAATAAGCAAAATGCCTACTGAGCAGGAAGAACCCCTGACAACATAGCTTCAAAAACCAAGTTTAGAGTACTGACCTTTAAAGCTTTAGTTCAGCTTGAGAACAGGAAAGTGCTTTGAGGACACTGTTTGCCAATTTATTATCACAAAAATAGAAAGAATTTGATTTCTAGCTCTGAGATGTGTGTTTTAATTGTTGTTTTACATTCCTCCTGGGTTACCCTCCCTTCATTAAAACACTTTGCATCCTTCAAGATTGCGTACTCAGCAGGGAAGCAGCAAAGCTAGAATATATATAACTTATTAACACTCTTTTATCAGGCTTCCCCATGCCCCCCTGACACCCAGAGCTTGGGATCTGTTGTACGTTTATCACACTCCTCTTCAGCTGTACGGGCTAGGTTGCTTTGTTTCTGCTTTCTTTACTAACTGGGGGCTTTGCCTTAAAGTCATGCTCTGGTCCGTATGCTTGGATGCAAACATCAATAGCCAATTAATCCCAGGTGTAAATCAATTGAATCAGTAGAGGTAGATTGGTTGGAAAGAATTATTCTTTCTTTTACATCTGAGCATCTCTGCTGATTTCTGTTAGGCACCTGAGGGCAGAATTTATTTCCTGAAGTCTGTTGCAGAGATGCACCTGTGTGAGCTACCAACACCAGATTGCAAGTAGTGGATGGAAATTTCTTTGTGTGCAATAGCTGTAAGAAGATGGGTTGACTTTTATGTTATGTGTCTGCAAATTTAGTCTGGTCACAGAGGAGTCCTGTTCTTGCCGCTTTGTTCAGTTCTTGTGGTTGCAAAAGGTTTGTGCCAGTCACCACCACCTGGACTGCCAATCTGCAACCACCCGTGTTGCCCGTGTCTCACTGTTCAGCTGCATCCTTCCTGTGTACTCTGATTTCCAATACAGACCGTGCCTTTGTGTTGCCCAGACAAATGCACTGACATCTTATTTCCGACTCCAGCCTATTGCCTAAATGCTCGTCCACGCCTGTACCCTGGTTTTGGGTCCCTATGCAGCCTGTAGCATTGGCTTATGAGCTGAATGTTGTAACTGACATCGGTGGAGAGTCTAAGTAGCAGATGCTTTTCACAGTTTTTTGGGATGTTTTACATTGCACATTTGATTATTATCAGATTAGTTTACTTTATTAGCCTGTGTTGGGATGTGTTGCTGACCCATATCTGTTACTTTATTTGCCTTACTCTTTAAAGTATTATTCTACAGAACAGAAGCTTACTGAAGCCTGTAGAAGACTATCAACTTCCTTGTAATTTATCACATGTCAGTGAGAGAGGTTAATTTTGATAGCAATTAATTTATGGCAAACATAAACAACAATTAAACAGTATTAGTATATTAGTGTTAACTACCATGCTTCAAAGGTAGCAATCATCCTAACTTATAATTAATAGAAACAAATTGTCACAATGAAGAGATGAAAAAAATTCATTCAACCCCTCCAGTTTATTTAATATAATAAAAATATAGTGACTTAATTGATCTTTAGCTGCTATACATTAAAACTAATGACATGAAATGAAGTTTAGATATGGGCTTCAGGGAATGATATTTTCTCATGTAATAAAATACAGTGAGATGCACATAAGTGAATATGTTCACTATTAATGGCATGATGTACTTTTCATTGTGGCAGGATAAATATCTATAAACAATTAATACGGGGAAGTTTCCTTGTTTTTAAAAGTGTAATCTCTGGCAGAAAATGCAGTGGGAACATATATTGCTAAGTTAAGTGGTTATGGAAAAGAACCTGATAGGGGATATTTTGTATCTTGTCCATTAACTCATCCTTCAGGACACACAGAGAACCTCTTTGGTATCACCAAATCAAAACTCTGGTATCTCCATGTAGTTTGATAACCTGACCTTTAAAAGTCTTAAGGGACTACTATCAATGTGACTTTTTTTTTTTTTTTTAAGTTTTGTAATGCTAGCTGCACCATGAAGACCATTTTAAAAAACTTTTGAGAATTTTTTTTAATGTGCCATTTTCTGTTGTTTTTAATGTGAGAAAAGGTATGATTAGGCAAACATCAGAGATTCAGGCAGTGACAACCAGCCTGGGCTATGTTTCATCACGCAGCAGGAAGCTGGGTACCAAGGGAGATCATTAATCGCTGTTAATTTCATGTCTGTGTGCCATGAGATGTATTGACATTTTCAGGAGTGTAAAGGAAAAACAAATTAATTTATTGAAAACTATGTGGCATGTAGATAAATTCAATAATTTTATTTACATTCACAATTCAGGCACAAGTTGCTGTCAGAAAGAAAATGATGGGAAACAAAATCACCTCCATTCTTTCTGTGACTTGTAACAATCAAGTTAAAATTAAACCCAAATATACAATTAAATTAAAGTCAGTTTGATTTTCATTAAACTAGAAAGAAATATAAGGATTTTAAGTATTATTTGGATTTGCAATTAAAATTAAATAAATGAGTCAATGAACCAACAATCATGTTAGACTGAATCACCATCAGGTAAGCAATTTTAACCACTTAGTATTGTGGTTAACCACACAATGTGCTCATGACAGGAAGTCCTTTTCTAAACGGAAAGTTAACTTTTTCTCTGTAGTCTTAACATACCAGAAAAATAAAGTCATTAAAGCACTCAGTATAATTTTCTTTCATGAATGTTTAGTTGCTTTTTGAAACCTTTTATGTTTAATTTTCACTGTAACACACTGTGCCAGTTAGTTTCATAGTTCAGTTATGCATTGTGTGATTACTTGATTGATTGTTTTGGTTTTTGTTTTTCTGAAACCAGGTGGGTATTTAACTGGTGAGAAGACTCACAGATGCCTGGAGTCTTCCCTGGATGTTAGAACACTGTTATACCAAATGGCTGAAGTTTCTCTTTACTCTTGAAAAGATAATATTAATTGGCTTTCTTTTAACTGAGGTTAGTATAGCAAAATTTTTATGAGAATGGTTACTCTTCCATTTTCTTCAAGTCTTAGCTGTTTATCATAACATTTGCCTCATTTTTACTGAAAGTAGTGCCAGCTCACATGAGAGTTTGTTTTCCTACTGTATGTCTGCAAATGTGAATATTAATTTCTTAGAACAGCCTCCTGTTGTTTTGTTAGATTATTTGTCAAAGATTAGTCCATAATTTTATGAATAATAAGATCTTTTTGTGGCCAAAAAGTCATTAATGTAGTACGCTTTACTGACTGATGTAAATCTCAAAAGGAATCTTTTATTGCAGAAGTGTTTGGAGTAACACTAACACAAGATACTTGTGAGTTTGTTTTTTTTTCCCACTCAAGGACTGAAAAACAGAATTAAGAACATTCTTGATTATGTGCCTTTGGTTTGGTTTCCTTTTGGGAATATATCTGTATTTATATACCAGAACACTCCTGCACAAAATGTATTTGGATGAGAGTAACTATGAAATTAGATTCAACCTTTTCTTTAAGCTGCTAATGTGGCATTTGGTCCCGTTGAGATGAAGATATAAGTTAACTGCTTGTTTTCATTGTAAATCAGGAAGCATTGTGTGAAGCTAAATAAGACCATTGAATTTGGCAGTCACAGCTTTTCAAAGCTAGAAGCTTCAGTTTTTCCAGATGATGGTGACAATTCTTCTCTGCTCCAGTTAGTTTTATTGCTTCCGAGCCAATGTCTCTCTTCTAGGATTGGCTTTGATCCTGTCCCTGGAAGAGCACATGTAGGAAAGTGCCTGTCATAAGTAGGATAGGCTAAATCTGAGGGCTCTGTCATGGGGGCGCTAGTTGCTGGTTTGAAGCTCTCTGGTATTGTTCAGTCCATGTAAGGGATTGGAGAGTTTCAGTCCAGAAACGGATTGGAGAGTTTCAGTCCAGATTATTTTCCCTCCTCTTCTTCAGAAACTTGTGGATCAATTTTGCTATTGCACAAAATCAGGGAATGGTCATCTGATGGAAGAATAACTTAGCAACTTTTGACATTTGTGTTTCTTTTCTTAGCATTTGCTAGTTTCTCTCCAAGTACAGGAACAGCCATGCTATTGTCTGCTTTTGTCATCCAACTTCAGCTCAGAGTGGATAAAGTCACTTTAGATTCTGTGTAACATCAATTCCTAACAACTCAAGCAAATGTCCAAGAAGCAGGCTCTTGTTTTTGTATTCTAGGTAGATTCTTTCAAACTATCTGGTTGGAACTGCTCCACTATATATAAATTATATATGTCTTGAAGTTACTAGTTTTGTTTCTCATGTCATTATAGTCAATCTCCTTCATTCTGGTCCACAGAGCATTGAATTAAATTGTATAAAGTGGAAGAGCTCCAGCAGGAAATGTGCAGAGTGACTGCAGAGGCTGTCAGGAAAACATTTACAGAGTTTAATGACAAAACAGAGGTTAGATATTTTAGCACAGAGAGTAGGACGAATACTACTGTACAAGATTAATCCTGTAGCAAAGTGCAGGCATTGATCAACTATTCTCAATTTTCCATGCAATACCACAGCAACAGTAAAAATATTGTCACCTAAGCTTAACTGAAACAGAGGAAAATGATGTGACTTCCAATAATAAAAAAGCTTTAAAAAATTTCTCCTGTTTGTAGTAATTCTTTGAAATTTTCAGAAAATGTCAGTTAGTCTTTATTTCTGTGACACTGACTCCAAGGCACTTGGAGGCCAATGCCCTGTAAGTTGGGCACTGTAGAAATATGGTGCAATGCAGCAGTTCCCTTTTCAGGTAGCACTGAGCTGTACGCTAGCTGTTGTGTGGACCCTTGACAGAGTAAGCAGGGCAGTCCTGCTAAATTAATAGTGCATGTAGTTTCTTCTGTGCTATCTTGTGATTTCCCTGACAACACCCCTGAGGATAGTTTCATTGACCCTTGTCTCATGCAGTGGTTGCATAAAATTGTATGTTAGTTGCCCTAGTATGTACTCTCTTCCCCAGCTGAGATTTTTTTTTCTTCACCTTTACACTCACTGCTGTGTTACTGCTGAAATCAGATTGCATTTGAAGCCCAAGCTCATTTTAAGCAAGTATCTATGACTGTATGTTGACATTTTGTAATCGTGTCAGGAATCAATATAGGCTTTTTTAAATTCTTTTTTTAATGACAAGAACAAGATGAAATATCAAGTTAGAATTAACTTCCTTGAAACAGTTCTTTTTCTTTCAGATTAAATCTTAACTGTTGTAGCTCTTTTGCTTGTATTAATAGCTGAAAATGAAGTTTGGTTTTTGTCAGTTTTGTTAACAAGACCTTAAATACTCTCTAGTTTTGGCAAGCTTTGATCAATGTTTTCTCTACAAATAAGCCGAAGGCTCACTCCTGGGCAAACTTCCCTGTTTTCTTTATTTCAGTTTCAGCATACCCCTTTTGAAAGCAAATTTCCATTTGATAAACCAAGCTGCTTAAAGCTTATCCTGTTCTTTCTTAGTAAGTTGCCAATTTGCTTCTTATTTGAAAGTCCTTCTTTAAAATTCGTTCTGCTTCTCTGGAATAAGATAGCAGATTTTCCACAGGAGTTTGTTTTTTAATCCCTTCCCTGTTTTCCAGCAAGCATATTTCAGCAGCTTAAATTTGTCAGTAACCCACTTATGACTCAGCTCTGCTTTATTTGCTCAAGTTTTCTTTTCTCTAGCGTGAAGATGTAGAATCTCTCTCCCTTTAATTATAATAATGTAGATAATTACCATTCTGGCAACTCTTTCTTGCTTTTCACTATCAAAAGAGTTTCTGAAACCAGGTTGATTAAATATATTTTATCTTTTTGTTGCAATTTAATTGTGACTTTTCATTCAATGATTATTAAAAAAGTTCATCATCTTCTGTTACATTCCATTGTCTGCCATGTAAGGACCCTCTTGAGGGTGTTTTTGCCACTGTAACTCCATGGAAACAGCAGGTGGGAGTGAGTTTTATTGTGCTCATCTGCTGTGAGTCATTTTTACACGGCAGTAGGCCTTTTTGTGTGTAGGATATGTTAGTTTAGGCCAAATATCTTGTTAACATCAATAAGTTGCTTCCCACCTGCATCATCTCAGTGCCTGGATGAAGAGAACCTCCATCCAGGTAGAGTGAAAGCAACTGTTTGCACCTGTCTTTTGAAATGCTCACTAATTCTTTCAGTGATAGTGCTCAACCACAAGCTCTTCCTTCCAGTTTTTCCCTAGACAGTGTGAAGCAATTTCTAGGCTATTCTGTTAGAGTGCAAATCTTTGAAATTGAGACAGATCTGTCTGGCTTGACAAAAAAACTTTGTTCAGACCAGGACAATTTTAAAATTGTAATTCCATCAAACTTTATATCAAAGCTCAAACACAGGACTTAATGCTTTAGATTCCTCTTCAGAGTATGAGAAAGAATGTGAGTGGAGCACATCCCACTGTCACACCTGTCTCCTTTGAACTTCCTTTTTAGGCATCTTTACAGAAGAAAGTCTGACCAAGCTGAATATGAGACTGAGTGTTCTGGGTCTTAAATTCTGGAAATATATTTAGCCAGCCCATAACAGTCTCGTACACTTGATAAGAATACTGAGGAAATTGCTAGCTTTGAATTAAAAGCTGCAGTTTCTGGTCTCTTTTCCTGAAGAATCAAGAAACAGGTTTTACATTTTAGCAGCACAACTACCATTTTACAAGTAATTCAATGAATTTTTCCAGACCTTGGGAATCTGGATTTTACTGGCTTTAGCTAGACTCCCGATTCAGTGGAAATATTCCTTTTAATTTTAATTAGAATTAGTCCCAATAGATTAACTACTCAACAAGTAACAAATTGTAAGAATGGGGCAAAAACTAACACTTGATAAAGTAAACATCACGTTTTCAGTCAGTTACTCAGTTTGAGATATATGAATATGATATCTGAGTATCATAGGTGAGATATGAGAGTGCTATTGGCATCAGTTTTACGATTTGCGATTTCTTAAAAACCTTAGGGCAAATGTCAACTAGGCGGCCAAAGCATTCCTCCAATCTATTTTCTGTAACACTTGGAAGGACAGACAATAAAATATTTTAACCTTGGTACAACAGTAGCTTAGCTTCAGTTTCTGTCAACCGTGCCCAATAAGCGTGACTGCAGGTTGATGGTACTAGGATGGAATAAATTATCTAGTGATGTTTACCTGATACAAATATCTCCTGACAGTTCTGTACCCTGGTTATGAAAGTTACAGTTATCAATAAACACAGGATACCATTATAGCAAGCCTGTGCTACATACATAAATTATGATTTGCATTTTAAAAGCACAGTATGAATTCAAATATTGAGAAATCAATGTTTTTGTACCATTCTGAGCTCTGAAAGCAGCCTTCCCTGTATACAGAACTTGCAGCAGAGTTTATTCTGTGGTTTGCTCAGTGCTCACTGGGCTTCTTGAAGGATGGTGAAGGCTCTTTGCAGTGATGGAGAGCATTCCTACAGGAACTAGAAATCTTGTAAGTTTTGTGTGCTGACTCCACAGCTATGGCACATATGTTTTAATTTTCCTGCGTACCACTTAATGGGCATGATTTAGCTACCTAATAGAATAAAGGATGTTCTTTTAACTATGTTAGGGATAAGAGGTTGGAAGATTTGGGTGTTAGTGCTGTAGTCTTTCATACAACCTTCATAATTCCTTTCAGCTGATTTTTCTGATTGTCCAGTTTTCCTCATATAAGTCAGAAATATACTTGCAGTTTATTCCAGGCTAACTTAATCTATGTCTATAAATTGCTTTGAGATCTTTTCATAGTAAGCCTTCTAGAGCTACAATGTCCTTTTTCTTGATGATTTAATTTTAATGATAATTTTCAGAAGCAAGATAAAACATTGCTTTTACAACCTTTTTCTACAGTGCTAACAAGAGTAGCTAAGGAGAAAGACCTCCATATTTAATTACTGTTTCAGGATTGCTGTGCTTTAAAAAGGAGCTTAACAGCTGAAATTCATCAGTCTTTACAAGAGCAGTGCAGGTTCTGTGAGTGACATTTCTCTAAGGCAGGCTTTTCAGTGTGAGTCTGCAGATTTCACAGTCTTTTGTTGTTCTAGTGTCAAGGTCATGCAGCCTTCCTAACTGGTATGTGAAGAAATTCTGACACATAGAAAATCAACATAATAGTTGTCTTTGATGCTTTTAGGCAGTAGTAGTAGTTGGGTATAATTTTACATAGCTGACAATCATTTAATTGTAAAGTCTGTGAAGAAAGACTTTCTTCAGAGCTTCATCCTTCTTACCATTTTTGTTTTAATCTTCTATTTTGGTAGATAAGCCTTCTTTTTCACTCCATATAATTATTCTGTTGCCTCTTGATACTGACACTGAGAAGAAATCCATATCAGTGCTACTCTTTCTTGTATGCTCAGGGAGAGCAAATAGTTTTGGATTGTCACTGTATGTTTAGGATTGCATTTTTTATCTGAACCATAACCAATTAGGAAAAAAAATGCCTTCATAGTTGCTGCCGATGTTAATCCATTCATTAACTGGCAAAGTTGATGAATGAGTGGTCTCTGTAGAGGATGAGTATGCTGCCTTCCCAGTGCAGATAAGGCGACCTGGTTATAACCCATGTGATTTGAGTGACAGTTCAGCTTGCTGCTCTAGTTCTAGAGCTGGATCAATGCGAATAAAGAGTGGAATGAAGAACGGTTATAGATACAATAATGATCTCAGTGAGGCCTTTCAGGGGGGTAGAGAAAAGTACAGTTTTATTTTTATCACTGCTCACATACTGAACTGATAGCTGAGTCATGTTTTCTTTAAACTGAGAATAAACAGGCTCTGTAAGCGTACGGTGTACCTTGTCATCTTTACAGTCTTAGCCTTAGTCACCTAAAGACCAGCTCTTAAAAACCTGACTAATCCAGCAGTAATCCTCCAAAGTATTAGCTTTATGTCCCACAACAACATCTTTTGTACAATTAATAACCTAAAGTCAAGTCTGAGTTTTGCCATCCTAGAGCACTTGTGAAAAGTACATTTGTGACTTGCTATCTAGAATGCTCAGGGGATGGTACATTTGTGCCGTGAAATGTAGGTAAATTTGTAATAGTTATTGCCAGATTCAGTAGTCTGTAGATGTACACTGATTTGAAAGCAATTATTTACACAATACACACAACAGAGAAATTTAAGGGCTGCTGTTACAGACCTCGCTGTGATTAACAGACTAGATCTAGTCATGTAACATTTTTAGGTGTTTTCTGTGCTATTCAAATTAACAGCACTTTCAAGGCTGTTATTTCTCCTTATTGTCAAAGTGTTTCTATTAATATGGTTAGAATAAGTTCCTGAGATAATATTTTAGCAGAAAGAGTATGGTTGTACTACGGTTGGTCTTAATTGTCTGCATTATTTAATTTCCAGGGTGAAACAAGAGAGACATCAATTGGCACAGACTCTAGTAAACAGACACGCTATTTCAGTAATTGTTCCAATTTGTAGAGGTTTATAAGGATACATTTATTCTGTGACATTCATATCTATTTCATGTTTGCAGTTTAAAAATAAATAGAATCCAATACAATATCCTATTATAAGCACCCTAATGGATTTAAATAAAAAGGTGAAAATAGTTTCCAGCATAATTAAATTGAGCGCTGTGGTATTACACTGGAAATGCTCAGAAGAGTTTGAAGCACATAGCAGAAAATATGCCAAAAACACACTAATTATGCAATAAAGCTCTTAAAATATCTACATTATTGGTGCTGAGGCTGTGGGGGGGAATAAAATAAAACCCCTCTGCCACTGTGAAGCCTGGAAATAATGGCAAGTGTATGTTTCTTTTAAAGCCACTTGAACAAGAATTGGGCATTAGGACACTGGTTCACTGTAGTATCAGTATCACCAATGCTTTTTCCCCACTATTTTCTTCATTAGAGACAAGAGAGTAGCAACTTCTTTTTGTGAATGACAGTACATAGAGAATGCTGTTCTGTATATTCAAGAGAAGTGTAAAACGTAAGATTGTATTTCTAAAGGTAGGAGGATATGCCATTGTATATATATTGAAGAAATCTCTAATTAAGATAAAGTGCAATAGTTTGTGTTGCTGTAATTAAGGACCATTTATAACAAGTACTGACTTGAGACTGAATTTAGATTGCCTTGGCAATCTTTATAATTACATATCAGCTTCTGAGAATTGTGTTTTGTACTTGTCTCTGTGATCAAAAAACAAGCTATGGGAACCCCCTGAAATTGTGGTGTGTGGAACCAAGTAGCACTTCAGCATGAGAGAACTGGATTCAGCACCTTCATGGACTAGCAACATAATTATTCTTTTTGGGTCAGGCTCTTTAAAGTAAGAATAATAGACACATTCTTTCCTTGGGATTTCACAAGTATTTGTTCTGAGAGTGAGGAAAACTTGTGATGAAACACACATTATGTTCCAGGTCTCAGGAAAATTGTACTGTGTTAATTATTTAACCTTTGTCCATTTCTTTAAAACTGACTGTCTGCCTGTGCCTCTTCATGCTGTCATGCAGATCCCCCTTCTGCTTCTCTCCTTTTTGCTTCTGTTTCATTTTCCCCCCCAGTACTCTAAGTCCTGCTAGCGAGAACGGGGACAACACAGACCTCAGGCCTAGCAAATCAGTGCTGTGGACAGTGAACCTGTGCTTTTCAGGCATACCAAGTACAAGGTCTCATTCAGTCTGTCAAGTTCCAGCGTGAACGCCCAGTCTTAAAGAAGCAGAGAATGTAGATTTGTTGATATAATAATTTGAGGGGTATTCATTACCAATAAACTATTTTCCTTTTATTTCTAAAATATAGTCCCAATATAGCAAAGGCTTTTGGCACTGTATCTTTTCTCTGCTTTCTTAAACATGTAATTCATTACACGTAATTCATTAATTCATTAATGTAATTCATTACATGTTTAAGAGGAATGAAAATAGCATTAATTAATTAGCATACCAAGCCCTAAACTGAAACTAAATATCTTTTAATGTGACAAGGTTTTCTCTGTTTTATAGTGTTACAGAATTTGGAAGCATTGGTTAAAACAATAAGGAAGACGTAAAAGTTAGTTATAAAAAGAGAATTGTTTAACTTAATTTGTTTCACTTTTGTATTTAGAAAAGCAATAGAGTAAAATTGCCACCTGTAATTATTGAAATCCAGTTTTGCTAATTAGTTAATTTTTAACTCCTTCTGCCCATTAGAAAGGAGGAAAAATGGAAGAAGGCAAGCAACATTTTAAAATTGAATTTTATTTGAGCATCTATTTAAACAAATTTGTGATTATTTGAATGCCTTAGCGGTATATAATGGACTTTATGAGACATTGCAGTGTTTAGTATTAGTATTGGATTTATAGGCCATAGAAGAAAGAGAACAGTGGTTCATTGTTAAGAAAGAAAATTACCATTGTGTCAGATTACCCCCATTTTTGTGTATCTTTTTCTCCACCATTTCCTACATAAAAAATTTAACAATAGGCCTTGTTAGCAAAAACTATGATAAAACAGATAAAGCAGATTCAGTAATTTAGTGCACTAATGTCAACTTCTTAAAAACCATGTAACATGGATTTCTTAAATTTTCAACCTAGTGCAATTTAGTCATCATCCAGGTTTGAGCTTTCCATGTGTATAGTCATGTGACCTGAAAAACTTAAATTAGAATATCCTCTACCAAGAGAGAGAAAAAAAAGGTAACATCTTGGGAGTCGGAACTTTGCCACTCATCTCCTGCTCAAATCTGGATTTAATTGCTATTCAAAGAAGTTCTAATGGTAAACACTGACAGGTGTTTATTACTAAACAACAGGCAGTTAAGTGTTAGACAGTATCACTTTTTGGTCGCAAAGTAGGAAATAGTTGCCAAGATTGAAATCATGAAGTTAACATGCTTCAGCAGAGCAAGAGGAAGTTGTTTTGAATTCCCTGTCCCCAATGGTTTACTCTCACACACATAGAGTACTGGGTACACTTTGTCTTTAGCAAGTATCATCATGATTCATTAGCCATAATGCAGCATGTCATCAAGCGCTATAACCCAAACATACTTCTCATAAGGTTGTGAAATTCTGAGGGGGAGAATTTATTGTGCTATTTAGAATGTTCTGCCTTCCTGAAACTTCTGACCTATTCATTTCAAAAGCAATAAAAATGATGTCTCTGCTTTTCTTCCATCTGTTCCACCCTATAGATTTTTGAGTGTTGAGTGCCATGAAACCTGGGTAATTACCTGAAATTAGTTGTTATTATTTGTATGGTCTTTTGTGTTTTAAAGGGTCCTGTTTACTAATGGGTGCGGTGCCATGCTCACTGAAATATCTGGGGATGTTCTAGGTATTTTTAATAATAAGTGAATATGATTGTATCACATATAAGTCTTGCTTATGTTACTAGTAAGAGCAAAATTCGATTTGTAGATTTTTATGTTAATTCTAATGCAGATTTTGTTTCCATGAATGCTTTTCTCACTTATTTGAGAAAGGAATAACAAGGAAAGAATGAGTATTTTGGATAAGAAGATTGGATTTTGTTTTGATTCCTATTTAGAATATGTTTTATAGAGTGAAGAGTCGGGACACTTGTTTGTGCCATGGGACATGTCTTAAATGAAGCAAAATTATTAACTACTGTTGAATTTGCTATGCTTTTGTGGTAAAATTTTGAAAAGTCTGAAGAAAAGGTCCTTTTAAATTAGACCATATTGTACTGCTAACCATCTGAAGCCTAGAGGAGACTGAGCAGAGACAGGGTACACTGGTAAGATCCCAGTTCCCATCTGTAACCAGTGGTTGCACAGTACATAGTCCAAATGCAGTCTTATCCTAGAGATTCACTCAAATAACAGTTTAAATAACACAACACTGAAACTAATGTTAAGCTCTTCATTATCACTTGACACAGCATTTAATTACAGGTTTTCTCTACCACACCTCGTGTTTCTTCTGTCTGAACTGCATCTTTATAGTCTAGCTGATGTTGATATGCTAAAATGTTTTCATGAGGGAAGAATAGCTAATGCAGATGGCTCACTTGCCAGAGAAGCTATACCATTCTTCACGAAGCCCTATAAATTCAGTGTCTCCTGATGTCCTGATACAGGTTTTGAAAAGCATGTATGCATCTAAAAATTACATGTTACACTAGAGTTCCTTCTAGTATAGCATAAAAGCCTGCTTGTACTACTGTGCTGGCTGCTGTGCTCTGACAGTGTAAACCTCTTTGCTTGTATCCTGTATCTGCTTCACTTCCTGGAGTGTTAAGAAGAAGGAACCATTTTTAAAGGGTGGAGGCCTAAGCAACTTGTGTGCTTTGTCTTACACACATTCCTATTTAAATATTTTGGACAAATATTTTATTGTTCTTTGTTAGTGTTAAAAATAATAAAAAAAATCTGTTGCTTCCATGGAAATGAAAGTTTCATTGCGATACTCACTATGACTGGAGGTGTGCCAGCTGTTTATGCCTGAATCCTTGCTGAAATACGTACTCTTTTTTTTTTGCTCTCCTAAATACATTACACTGACTATAGTGTTGTTTGTTAATCAGTTTTTATATTGTGCTGGCACTGTGTCATGTGAAACCCTGGCTGCAGATTCTTGCATTGATACACTGGAAACAAGAGAACTGACAGCTGGCTATTTTTCAGGAATATCTAATCATGTTTTCTGATCACTTGCTCCTATGGCTGTCTTTTAACATGTAAACAGCGGGACAGATTCACGTCTCAGCTACACCATTATAAATATGAGAATATCAGTGGGCATCAAAAGGATTCTTTTGAACTCAGAAGTGCAAATCAATGCTCATTCGGGTCATACAGTTAGTTTTAACATAAGGGGAACAGTCAGAAAAATTGCATTTTGTGAAATAATGCTACAATAGGCTTATATTATTTCAGATTTAAATAGATACTTTATCAGATATGTCATTACTGGAACTGGGATTGAATAAGTGATGGACATTTTAAAATTTAGTGACAATATTGATTAAAGGAAAAAAGGTTTATCAGAAAACTACGTACCCATTTGTACATCCATTCATGCTTTTATCTTTGGATTAACATATAATATCCAGTTGGCTGACACATGATAATGATCCAAACAATTTTAAAAAGTGGATTTATTATTCTTTAGTATGTTAGTGTTTATTTCATTTTCAGTGAATAGCAAAAAGGCATCTTTTAAGGGAAACTCAGAACAAACAAGGCACTGGCAGTGAGATGGACTGCTCTTTGCTTCATATGGATTTAAACCATACAGGAGAGTTTCAATTTTTTATTTACATTCCAGATCACTAAAACAAAGATGTCTGTGTGATGCCTAAAGCAGGGTTACCTGAAACACAGGCCAAGACAAAGTCAGGAGAGTAAAAAGACGACAAATTTATTAAAGACCTTTAAGGTCTATTTAGGGCAGACAGAACCTACTCCAGAGGCTACACCCAAAATGGACACCGGGTCACGAGCCCTTCACCTTTTATAAGTTCTGTTGCATTAGCATATTGGCCCTTAATCCTCCAATCACATCCTTGGGCAATGATGTCAACCACCCCAAGCCTGCTCCCCCTAATTCACTGCTGTTTACATATTTTTTGGGGCTCTGAGGCAGCGAGAGTGTACTTGGATCTCCACTCAGAGGAAGTTGTTTTGGCTAAAGGTGCTGGGAACAGAAGTCTTAGCATTTTATGTGAAGCCTAGAACTACATGCCAAACCTACAGATACATGAAGAATAGGCACTAGAAATTCTTAAGGCATCGTGTGGATATTCTTTATTCATTCTGCCTACAGAACTTGCATATGATATCAAACCCCAGATCATATAACATATGTAATAAATTTCAGTGCAAAGCACTTATAAGAATGGAACCCTCAAAGCAAGTTGTGGGGTACATTATTTGCTCTAGACCCCTATCTAAGTTGCTAAATTAATGCTTGAATTTTCAGAGCTTCTAAGCAGACCTAATTCTCTTTGAAGTCATACAAAACTGCAGAATTGTCTTACCACACAGAAAATGATAAAGCTGAGCACAAAAATGAACTTTGTTTCCTGCTTTAATTCAATTCTTCAGTCACAGGACTATCCTTTTGTTTGTACTATCACACAGTCAGAATGAAATTTATTAGGTAGAACTTAAATAAATTAGGTTGTACTTAAATAAATTAAAAATGAAAGATGTCTAGCAATTCTATTATTTGAGAGGTTGCCTTCTGTGGTTTTGTACTTTGCTGTACTTTGCTTGCTTATAATACTGTCTGTGACAGCCTTCCTCATGTGAATATCACTTTTTTTCTTCATGAAGACCCATGCATTTGTAAAGAAAGGATGGGTGGTGTGGGCTTTACCAGTTTAAAATAAACAGTTTCATAGAATACCGAAGTTAGAAGAGAGAGAGGTGAGGGATTTACAGCTAATTCATCAATCTACTAAATATGATACTTACAGTACTTTATCAAAAGTAGCTGTACATGGCTTTTCTTTATGAAAAATATAATATTCTGTGGAAAATATCTCACTTACTGGTAATCTTATGGGTAGAAATAGATTACAGTCTGGTGAAGTAAGACAGTGATCAAGAAGCATCAAAGTGCTTTTTAAAATGAGACTTAGAGATGGTGAAAGGGCATTGATGATAACCAAGTGGTGTTATGAAATCTGTCTTCACAATAGAGTGGCTCAAGAGTGGCATTAGCAAATGTTACTGTTCAAGAATATCTTAATGAACTGAGACAATAAAGAACTGCTGTTTTATCTTTGTGGATTCTTTCTATGGCACCTGGTAATCTAGGGTTAGATAAATTTTGCACTTTTAATCAGAGATTCAGTCTCATGCCTACTATAGAGCAGAAATTTATATTGTTACGAGTAACAAAGCTAATTTTTTGTGTTACAAAGCAACTATGTTAAAGGAATTGTATTAATACCATGAAGTCCACATCTGAAAATTACAAAATGCCAAAGTGAAGACCTTAGGTGCACATATGTGCAGTCTCTTCCTTAGATCATGCTGCTCGCTTATTAGTTAGAACGTGCATTGTGTATAAACATACAGTGCTAGATACAGCTCTCCAAAATTCTCAACCCACATCAAAGTTTAGGCACTTGAATACTGTTAAAGCCTCCAGAGAAAGGGTTCTGGGTATTTGAAGCTTTAGGAAGTTGGGACATACACTTGTCACTGAAATGTGGTAATTCTAGAAGGTAACTGCAACAAAAAATGCAGAAGAAATGTTGTACAATGTAATGTGAAAAGGCTGGAAAGTCACAATTTTTTTGGAAAATGACCAGATGCATAATTTATGACTGGAACTACAATTAAAACAGTTCCCAAAATGCTGACTATCATTCATATCTATTTTGAAATTGGAGTTTTAAAATTGATGTTGATTACATAGTTGTATGTGTTTCAGGTAAAGTATTTTTTTTCTGAGTTTAAAATGTAAGTTAAGCAGCATGAAGCTGTGTGACTGAAACTAATTGCATCTTTGCTTATTATGTGTTTTCTATAGCAGTTCATGTTATTTAGGCTAAAACAGAATGCAAAATAATAACCAGTGGGATTTCAAACACTAAAAACATTTCATGCATTAAAAAAAATTTTGCAGACTTGTGCATCATAGCTATCAAAGTATATGTCCCCAAGGTGTCTCAAACTGGAGTAGAGATTAATTTCTACTTAATTGAAATCCTGATTATTCTTTTTCTTTCCTTTAATTCAATTTTATTCGTATTAATAATTTTTAAAATAATCCTAAAATAAGAAATGCTAAAATAGAAGCTTAGGACTTGCTTGCTTCGTATGTTCTTACCAGTGAACAATTTTTATTATCCTGTCTGTTGTTTTCATACTCTCTGAAGTTCATGCCTTGCTGGTATACTTTCTTTTAATTTTCTGCCCTGTTTCTCCTATCCCAGAAAAGTATTTTACACCATTTTTCTCTTTAGCTAGCCTAACATTCCATTTTACATCTCTGATAGATTTTAGTTGCTTTTGGTGATATTTGAGTTCATTCTACAGAGCTCCTTACAAGGGATATTAATTGCAAAAAAAAAAATCCCAGTGTACCATTTTGACATAATAATCTATAATGCTTGAATGGGCTTATAAAGAGTACTGAAAATATGAATGCTGGCATGACCTACATGTGAGACAAAAGTTATTCCCTTAGGGAATGGAGATAATTTACTTTTGTCTCATACATTATGCATCTCCTCTTTTACACCCCATTTCCATGAAAAATATTTTTTGTTTTGTGTCAGAGTTGTTAAAGTTGTGAGTGGAGGATTAGGCTCAGTTGTTTGGGATGTTAACATCCTGCTAGGGTTTCGGCAGTCTCATTCTTTGTTTCCTATTATCTATTAATTTTTTTTTTTTTGTCCTCAATGTTTTTCTCCAAGTAAAGTTTTCTGTTTCCTCTTTTATTATTTGAAGAGTGAATGATATCAATTCCTTTTTGTTGGAGATGATACACAGAAATGGCAAACAATATTAAAAAAAAATAAACTGAAAATGTTTCACTGATGCAGCCATGCCAGTGATTAATTAGCCACTTTATGTTAAATATGCAACTAACCTCTCGAAAACTGATGGATTCCTGGACAGAGAACAGGATTGGCCCTTCTGAAGTACTTTGTTTTCTCTTCAGACAGGATTTATGAGCACAACTTGTAGGTCAGGGAATAGTTCAAGGTACAGTGGATATTCAACCCTATAGGAAGAAATCATCTCTTCCACAGCACTTAAAGAAATTGTCCCTTTATGGCAACTGAGTTTCTAGGGATGGATTTTTCAGCTGCTTTATGCTGGAAAGATATAGATTAGCACTGTGCTAATTTGTTAGCGTCCTCGCTAATTTCTTACATATTATTTTCCTATTCCAGATTGTAAAATAAGGACATTGGGTAGGGTCTTTGAAGGTCATGAATCTCAGATTCTGTATCCTCTACTCTTCTAACTAGACATGTATTAAATAATAGAGAACTATACAGTTTTCTAGATAGGAACCAGATGGAAGCATGGTACAGTAGGTTTCTTGTTTGCCTTTCTGAAAGTACCTATTTATTTCATAGACACTTTTGCTGAGGTACCTCCAACTTAAGTTTTTAATTTAAAACCTCACCTATATCTCACCACCTAGGATATTGGTATGAAAAATAATGTGTGAAAAATAAAATATTACATGACAATTTAATAAGCTCTGGGAACAAATTATGTTTGGGTGACCCAACTCCTCCTCAATGTGTTTCAAATTTACTAATTGCTATGTTACATATTTCTTGGATAGTGATTTTTTTTTTTGACAATTGTGTTTATGGTGTATTTGTTGTTAGGTTATTTATCATTCATCACTTTACAGACAGGATGTGAGTATATCTGGTGTGTATGTAACTGTGGACTGAAAGACATTATGGCTTTCATTTTCAGTCTAGTATTACTTGATAATATTTATATGAATCTCTTATTTGCATATTTACATTTCTATATTACTAGCAAGTTTTTTTCTTCAACTATCAGCAAAAAGAGACATTCATTCCTCTTCATCTTGTACGACAATGTTTATAGCATCTAATTTACCAGAGGTATTTACAGAGTATTTTACAGACGTATTTGGTTTCATCATTATTCAAATCGCAGTGTGAAATGTTTTATAGCAAAGGATTCAAATGAGCTGGTATTGAGAGTGCCATTGGCTAATGTCAATGCTTTCAACTATACTGCTTGTATATTAACCTTAAAATGAGAGAAAACACTGGATCATCGGCTTGCTGTGGGATTGTCAGCTTGCTGTGTGAAAAGAAGCAGCAGCAACATGACAGTGTGAGGAATGAGTGAAATCAGCAGAGAGTGGCCTGAAAGGCTGTCAGACTCTGAATAATGTTTGAACAAGTGTGAAGCGGGAATATTGTTAGATGATGTATGTGACGTACCGGAGCCTTGGCAATACTGCTCTTCTATCAGATGAGTTACTGTGTGCATCTAAGCCCTGAGTATCTTTCATCTGCACCACACTGTAGTTAACTGTGATGTGCTGTATTTCCTGCCTCAGAAATTCTGCTGAATATTTTATAGGGTTTTTTTGTTAGCTGAACTTCAGGTTTTACTCTCTTTTTCTTTTTTCTTGCTTTGGTCTTTTAGGCATTGGCTGTTCTGGGTAACTTTATGATTGTTATTATGTGAGAAAAGCTAATGGGGGAATAGCAGCCACTTTTCCTCTTGTGAGAATAACTGCAGTACTTACAGTGGCTAAACACATTATATTAGAGAAATTCTTTTCTTTAAGGGCTAATCCTGATTGGCAGTGCTACCCATTAACAAAGTGTTAAATGGTACAGATTCCTGTTAACTTCAGTGGGAATAGTATTTAAGCCTTTAAATTGCACTGGATGCAGAAAATCTATGGTGTTTATGATCAGGAAGGCATATCACTGCTTTGTGCTTTTTACTGTTGAAGATAGGAATTTCTTGCTGAAGGATGTATCCTATTCTCAAGGGTGTAATTCCAGTGTTGTGTTTTTTTTAACTTGTTCAAGATTCAATATTAGTTTATACTGTATGTTTCTAATGTGTTTTTCTATTTAGTTGCATATATTTGTTTCCCTGTGCTTGTTCACATTTCTCCGTATTCTTAAACATTCTTTTTTATGCCTAGCTTGCTCTCATTCTTATTACAACTTACTGTCTTTGTCAATATTATTACAAGTTGTATATAATCCAGCTCTCTCTTCTTGCTCTTGGCAATTAAAACACAAAGGAAAGTGAGACCCCATTAAAAAAACCCCAATAAGTGAGATACTCACTTGACAAGCCATCACTTCTAAAAAAATATATTCCTTCTAATGTAATCTCTTGTCCTTTTTTATTTCACATCATGCCTGTTGTGATTATTTCTGGTTATTATGACTTTCAAATCCTTGGCTTCTGTCTACATGAAAATAGGGATTTTTCAAAGGCACAAATGGTGGATACATGCACAGTTCTTATAGAAAAGGTTGATTTCTGCTGCTTATGGATACAAACAGCATGAGTATGTCCTCATTGTCATGACTGATTTTGCTGGTTTGAGACACTAAACTTCCAGAAGATCCCAACAGGAGAGAATGGCCCCCCATGTCTGTGATCAATATCCTTTGTTAAAGGCAGTTTGTTACTACAGTTTCCCTATAAATGCATGCTGTTTTGTTTATGTAGGTGGTGTGATTTAACCCCAGACACTAAGCACCACACAGCCACTCCCTCCCTCCCAGTGGGATGGGGGAGAGAGCTGGAAGGATAAAAGTGCGAAAAGTGGTGGTTGAGATAAAGACAGTTGAATAGGGAAAGCAAAAGCCACATGCACAAACAAAGCAAAACAAGGAATTAATTCATTTCTTCCCATGGGCAGGCAGATGTTCAGTCATCTCCAAGAGAGCAGGGCCCCATCACACATAATGGTTACCTTGGGAGACAAATGCCATCACTCCAAATGTCCCCCCTTTCTCATACTTCCCCCAGTTTTATACGCTGAGCATGATGCCATATGGCCTGGAATATCCCTTTAGTCAGTTGGGATCACTTGTGCTAACTGTGTCCCCTCACAGCTACTTGTGCACTCAGAGCCTCCCTGCTGGAGGGGTGGGGTGAGGAGCAGAAAAGGCCTTAGCTCTGTGTAAGTCCTACTCGGTAATAACAAAAATAACCCTGTGTTGTCAAGACTGTTTTCAGCACAAATCCAAAACATAGCCATGTAGAAGATACTGTGAGAAAAACTTAATCACAGTGCAGAACAGCACAGTAGGCCCTACTGACAACAGTAATGGGAGGGTAGGAGTGCAATGTCTACCCATACAACTCTGTTTTTATGAGATATTACTATTGTGTCTCAGTTTTTAAAAGTCATTTGAACTACTGCTCCATATCTATTCTATCTTTCTTTTCTTCATGTTCTGCAGTAGTCTGATGATTTCTCTGCTAAAATCCTCATTCTTTAAATCTAGTTCTGAACATAAACTCAAATTTATTTTTGATGATGGTTGATAGGGTTACCTTGGGTCTTGTGAATCATTGCCTGATGTGGAAATTATAATTGTAGGGTGTATTTGGTTAAGTTCAGCTTGACTAGCCAAGTATCACTCAGTGCAGACAGGGATAGATTTGGAGAGGTGGAAGGTGGCTTTCAAGTTATGGTTATGCTGTCCTGACCTTGGATCAGTTAGGGCTGGTTTGCTCCTCAGAATTATCTTAAACCATTTCCAATCCACTTTTGCTCATCCCGTTGTTGCAGGATACCTTCTTGGAAAGCCATGAAACTTGTCTCATCAGCACCTTCTTTTCTCCAGTTGTATTAAATGCAACTGGAAAGAACTCCTATTAATTTTCAAACTCAGAACCAGGAGGTTTAATTATATGGGAAACTGGACAAATGGGAAGAAATTCAGTCACAGAACTCAATTCCAGCACCTTACCTTGAAACAATATTTTCATTTAGAGACATCCATGTCCAGAATGAATGTAGCTGTAAAAGTTATGCAAACAGTAGGCACTATTACCAAGTGGGTGGAGTGGAGCTACAGCTACAGAAAACATTCTGGGGAGCAGCGTTACAGCCCTATGGTTAGGTATTCTTCAAGGTGGGCCACTACATATATGTGTAAAGAAATGACAGTGAGGAATAAACACAGATATGACATAGTTTATTAAAGAGATGCTGGAAATTACTTGAAGTGTCTAAAACTGTCTCAGACTGCATTGACACTAATCAGAAATCATGCGAACTAATGCCTTTATGCTGATTTCTTAAATATATTGATTTGTTACCATAATGGTTAAAGTGGGAATGCTATTTTTATCTTGATAACACCTGACAGCCCAGTTCTTAGCAGCATTTACCATCTAATCAGGTGGTTATAGTCTAGAGGCAAAATTATGGGTCATTCCACTTTTATTGAAAGTCCTTACCTATACTGATGATTGTTGTTTTGGACAATGTTATTGATGTTACATTTGTTGTTAATACTAGAGGCAGTGGTGCTGTAGTTTCCATTGCTATAAATCCAGAATGCAAACCTATATGTGTCAGTTTTGTTTCTGTTCACGGGTGATCTCTTACTTAAAAGGGAATTGTTGTGCTTTTATCCATGTCTAATACTTCTTATGAAGCAGAGAGAATGCGGCTGTAGATTATTGTGAATTTCTATCCAATTCTGACTGAATGAAAAGTGGATGAAACCTTTCCTATGTAAAATACCTTGTAATATCCTAATGTGAGTTGCAAATAGCAGCAAAGTAACATCTGGGTAACTCAAAATCTGTTGTGTGTCAACATGCAGGCCTGAAAGTTTGACCTTGGAAAGGCAAACGTACTGTGCTTTTGGAATGCTATGGATTATTGGAGAGAAGAAATAATACATGCTGCCGAATCTGCTTTGGTAAGTGTTTTCATATCTGATATGAGACCACTGTGTTTCTAGAGCAGAATATTGCTGCTTTGTTGATATTCTTAGTTCACTAAAGGGCATTTAGTTCATAGTGATGGACTATAACTCTAGGAATTGTCCCACTGACTACATTGATATTACACCTTTAAGTAATGGTTCCCCAGCAGCACTAAGTCACAAACTTGGCAAGTTTGAAAAGGCTAGGTCAGGGCCTGAACCTGCCCTAGTAAAACACTGGTTTTAGCTCATGCTTGTATTGCCTTAAAGAATATAACCTGCTGTTTGTAGACTTTATTTTGCCTTCACAGCTTTAACTACCTTTGGAGTGTGCTCTTTGACTGCAACAAGATTATTATGGTTACATGTGGGAAGAACCTAAGGATAGTGGAACAAGCCATCTAATGTCCATTTTAAAGAATCCCTCTTACTTGGACAGTATTTAATGATAAGATGTCCTTTCTATCTCCCATGTGGCATATGTCATCTGCTGATTATATGCCACTGTCAGTCAACTAATTACGTGTATTTCCTACTACTCCTCAGGCAGCCTGAGGTAGCCATAAGCCAGCTTCTAGTAATTGGTGAAAATGGTGCTGACAATATAAAATATTTAGAAAAATAGTGCTGTTCACATAGGTAGCAAAACTTAAAAATTTGAGACTTTCAATGGTGTTATATTAATTCAATTTAGACAAAGAGCTCCACATTTGTTCAAAGTACTTTTCCACACTAATTAGATACTCTTCAAAGGCTTAATTGCAATTTTGAAATTACTTTTGTATCCTGGATAGATACTGAAATGCTGATATCTTGACAACCATATGCTTTGTAGCTAGGGTAATGTCTTCTAATACTGAAAAATTAAAATATAGGGCAGTACTTCTTACAGATGTAAGAAAAGGCAGAAGGAAAAACAGTTTAGCATGGTTTTACTACTGTAATTTCTGGTAATCTCTAGTGTGATAGAATCTTCCTGTGCTTTGACAGCAGTATTGTCATACACCCTTTGAGTGTTTAGAGAGGTCATAAGAATGAGGCAAAAATCTTGATTGAGGGCTGTGACTTCTCTTCTGCAGTTTCAATCACTGGAGAATGAACTGAAAAGAACCCCCTCCCTCCCCCCAACACCCGCCCATAACGACAACAACAACAACGATAGCAACAATAACAACAACAACAACAACAACAATAATAATAGAATATAAACCCTGTGCATATGTGTGTGGTTTTGGGGAGAGGAGAAACAGCACCATAAACGGTGGACTGTAAATCTGAAATATCTGAGGATCATTTTGCCTGTGTGCTAAGCATCTGCAGAAAGACTGGACATCTTTGTGATTGAAGGAATAACTTTCTACCACCTGAGCTGAAAGTTTTATTTCTCTTAGTCATGATTCTAGCAGCATAGGGCTGAATGTAACTGTGGTATAGCTGGACAAGAGGACTTCATGACTATAGTATTGCTCTATGAGAGGAAAGTAGGGGAAATTATAACTGTTTTAGATCCTCTGTCCTTTCCTGATAAGGCTGGCTATAGGTCCCTCCATAGCTGATAATGTAGTTTTGCACCTAACAAAAGAGGAGAGGACACATGAGTGAATAGTTATAGGTAGTGTAAATAAAGTACTCGTGCATGACTTTATGTGTTTCTATGCTTTTGGATCTTAGCACACTGAATGTGTATGTTTTAATGGGCACTGTATCTGTAATGATCTGCAGTTGGCCAGGCCTCTAGGTGTAGTTTACAGATTACCCGGTGACTGCACAGAATACTGATCTCTTTCTTTTAATAAGACATTAGAATGGTTTTTCACACAAATTTTGAGCTAATTCCATTCTTTGGTTCTTGAAAATTGATTTTCTTGCTAGTGTATCTTGGTTAAGCTTTACACTTTGATAACAGATGCACTTTATGAAATAGCTGGGAGATTGCACTGGATTTATGTGGCAACTACACTGTAGTTGGTGATTTTTGAATCCTGCAGCTGTTCCTCCATTTAATTGACCTTAAGGTTTACCATAAGACTTAATGTGAACTGGTTGTGTTTGTAGAAATTACTCAATTCAATTTGAAAATAAAGTTTCAAAGTGTTCGCTGGTGGCATTCCCAGAGTTTCCTTCTGGTTGCCTCCAGAAGTCCTCCCTGGTTGATATACAGATATATGCAGTTTGGATGACACATGCTTGTTGTTGGCCATTGAATTTTAAGGCATTTGTGATTTCTTGAAAGAAGAACACAGTAGGCCTTCTGAAGGGAACGAGGTAATCCAACAGATCCACGCTGTTCCTTTTAGGGCTTTGTCAGAGACAGTTAGATCTTAATTGCTTAGCAATTTGCTTCTTAGCAGGTCTGTTATCCTGATGTTAATTGAAAAGTCTTCAAACATTTCCAATCAAAAGACATATCAAAAGAGAACAGATCTGAGTGTATAGAATTCCTACACATATAAAGCAGAAAATTTGATGCTCTAATGTTGCTTTCGGGGTCATATTTGAATACTTTTATTCTAATACAAATGGCCATATTCTAATACTTTCATTTCCCAATGACTATTACTCAGAAATTGTAATATTTGGAGGTGGAGTAAGCAAGCTCTTGAGATTAGTGAAAGTGATGAACTCTGGCAGAAAATGTATTCAAGTTCTATGAAATTTAGCTGTTTCATTAACTATTTTTAGTCACTTTGTGACCTGTGCTAATTAAAACATGCATATTTATTAAACGTAATTTTCAAACTGGGATATTAATTTGGCTGTTTAAAAATAAATGTGTCTAGTCCTCTTCAGTGTCAAATGGAAGTTACAGAACAGGAAGACCTGCAGGAACTGGCTTTGCTATACTCTGGTTAAAAGAATGTCTTCTCCCTATAAATACATTCTGTTGAATAGACTACTTTAATGTAAGTCCAGTTGCTTTAGCAGAAGGTGCAGTGAGATATTGTCATACTCTGCCTATTGCTTGGTGTTCTTGTGTGCAAGAGCTATACCTTGTCTGGTTTTCATGGGACCGTTCTGCTAAGAGCTGTTAGGTGAGCAGAAGGCTGGGGATAGAGCACTGAATTTTGGCATGTAATTCCTGAGTAGGCAGGGGGAAGAGGAAGGAGGAGAGCAGCATGCAACATGCAGCAACAGATGTAGCCCATCACAGGAGATTTTGCTGCAAGGTGGCAAAAGCTTATGCAGATAATGGAAATACTGAGCAGAAAAAAAGCCCACTTACTTTGAAGCTCTCTTGACAGAATTTTCAATAGACACAGTTTTTCCATAAATTATTGCATACTTCCTGAAGTACGTAAAATGGCAGAAGGGTTTTTGGCTGCCTTTTTTTCTTGTGCTTCTAAATATTTCCTTGGAGAGTCTGTGTAGACTTTCTGCTGAATTCACATCAGCATTTTTTGCTAATTGTTCCTGATGCTTCTCCATATTGTGAACTTTTTAACGGGAAAGCAGCAGCAGATTGCTGTCCCTAGAGATGAACAAAAAAGAATGTTGATGTGATCTAAAAAGAGAAAGGGTAGAAAATAGTATTTAAAATAAATGTTTCCATTTCAGTACATACAGAATGAGTGGTTAAATGACATCAAACAACTGAACAATTGAATGAGAAGTCACGTTTCTTTCATAGTTTCTCTTGACTGGATTTTTGCTAAAGCTGGATTACTGCTATGAAATTGCTTACTGGAGAATCTACATTTGCAGGGATTCTGACAAATGAAGTCTGTTTTGCACTGGTTAGGTCAGTGACAAGCTGTGACTCATAAAATTCGGGTTGGTTGGCTTCTCCTATCAATCTGTGCTCATCCGTTTTATCTGTGACAACAGTCCGTTGTTGAGGGATTGTCATTTTCCTTTGACAGGTTCACCTCCTTGTCACAAGTTGTCTATCAGGCATTAACAGTCCACCAGGCATAATGCTGGACACCATTCATCTACAAAAAGTTATGGTTGTCTCTTCAGAAGGGAAAAGAAACTAGGGCTAGAATTTTTCAAAGGTCTGAAAGAGGCTCACTGAGTAGTTTCTACAGAACTGCTAAAAGTTTTTGCCTGCTAACCTTTCTGGTATTGATTCATAAAGCAGACATTTTGTATATTTGGAGAACACAAGGTTATACACACTTTCGTAAATCAGCCAAGCATCTAGAACTGAATAGGTCATTGTGTCGCTTCAGCTGAAAGCTGGCCATGGGATGGAAGTGACCCTTTCATATCTGGGGCAAAAAGAGCAAAACGAAGGATAAGGGGAACACTTGTGACAGTTTTTGCTAAAATACATCTGGATATCATGGTCTCTAGAATTCAGGCCCCTGTACACAAAATTTGTATAGATTGCTAACTAACTTTCAGATAGGTGTGGGATTTTGGATCCCCCCCACCTCTGCCTTATTTATTAGTGTTTTGAGCTGTAGTCTACCAGCACTAGGTGGAATTTTTGGGTCATATTCCATAGTGTTTATTTATCAAGAAGCTCCTGATTTGGGGTTTTGGTACCATTTTCTGTGGGCTGCCAAGTGCTTTATTGAATCTAATCCACCAGTACATGCTCCACCTGTGGCATGTGCCACAGCTTCGGGGAACAGACGTTGCATGGTTGGTGCTACTGTGCAGATAAACCCTCCAGCTGGATATAAAGCAAATTGCCCAGACCCAGTGCAGGGGATATAGAGCACTATTACACTCTCACTTCACTTTCACTGTGCAGTTATTTTGAAACGATTTTCCATCTCCGTCCGCTGGGAAGAACTGTTTGTGCAGCTTTCCTCCTGAACTTATTTTGTGAATAAATTAAGAATTTTTCTCTACAGTCATGTGAAACCTTTCATGACCCCAAATGATGCACCAAGTTAATGCTCACACAGGCCACTGTCTTATATATATGTTTGGGATCCCTTGGAGAGCAACATTTGCATGTATTTTTCATTTCTCCAGGCATCTTCCTGTGATAGGGCTAGTCATACTATTTTCCTCTGCTGCGCCAATTTGCTGATTATTCCGCCACAAAAAAAAAATTTCATCATCAAGTTGTCAGCTTTCATTTTTATGCTGATGCTACAGTTATGAGTGTCTTTGAAACGTGACCTCTCTGGTCTTGTCTTTTTTTTTTTTTTTGTCTGTCAGAGATTAAATCATTAATGTTTCAAAATCAGATGTCTCTGAACACTGACAAAGTGAAGTTGCTAGTTGACTGTTTTCTTAAATTCGTTGAGAAGTATTAGTCCTATTTTTCTAACCTTTGATTACCTCCCGTTCTACTTCAAACAGATTTCTAGTGGTTACCTTTGATTGAGGATTACTTCTTGTATGTATAAGGAACTGCCTTTCATCATTGAAATCTTGCTAGATTGTAGGTATTTCGTTCTATTATGAAAAGAGGCACTTTTCATCCCTGACATATTTTAGTTTAGCTTATTGGAATTCTTTATTTGTTGTTTTTCCAGCATCTTGAATATTCTGGCTGCAGAAAAGTTCGCCAGTCTTCTTTCTTGTTCTTCAAATCATGCCATACATCAGTGCAGTAGTTTTCCATAATTAATAATGATTGCCTAACTAAGCCTAGATAGATTTTTATTTTTTATGCCATTCTTTAAATTCAGGGCCTTTAAAAAATATATCCAAATTGTATTTGTAGTTGACTTGCTCATGATAAACACAGTTTTGCACTTTTTAAAGCTGTAAGTATAGAAGTGGCTGCTTTATTCCATGATAATATTCACAGATTTTATTAAAATTTTACTTTCTCCATTTACAAAAATCATTTAGTTAGGCTGGTTATTTGAAGAAACAGGCAAGAAGTAGAAGGGTGCTCTCTACCTTTGAATAACCAGAAATACGTATCAATAGGAATATTACTGCAATCAGACATTCACGTCCTGCGACCTCCAATGAGAAGCGCTTGGGTTTTTGATTAAAATGAAATGCAACATTTCTGCCTCTTTTTATACTAGTTCTCACCCATTTTTGTCCCTTCCTGTTCCCTTCAAACTTTCAGATTTCCTAGTAGCTCAGTAACTACTTTGTCTCTTGCATGTCTTTGTTCCTACCAACCAATTTCTTTTCCTCACTTGACTCCTAGTATTTATCTGTTCAATTATAGTCTCTTAGTTTCTTTTCACTCTGTAAGACTCCTTCCTTCCTTCCTTCCTTCCTTCCTTCCTTCCTTCCTTCCTTCCTTCCTTCCTTCCTT
>VZRN01006613.1:410279-518543 GCA_013397935.1 Dasyornis broadbenti | reverse complement strand
CCTTCCTTCCGCGCCTTCCTTCCTTCCTTCCGCGCCTTCCTTCCGCGCCTTCCTTCCGCGCCTTCCTTCCTTCCGCGCCTTCCGCGCCTTCCGCGCCTTCCGCGCCTTCCCTCCTTCCCTCCTTCCCTCCTTCCCTCCTTCCCTCCCTCCCTCCCTCCTTCCCTCCTGCCTCCCTGCCTGCCTGCCTTCCTGCCTTCCTGCCTTCTGCCTAGTCCATCTAGTCTTGGCATTTTTTCCCTAGGGCATGGTTTTACTCTTTGCGCAAGTATACAAATAAAGTTTTCCGTAAAGCTGACTTTGGGACAACTTCGCTTCAGTAGGGAGCAACATAGAACTAAGTCCAAATGCAATAATGACAAAGTTAAAATTTGGTTTTGGCAAATGCTGGAGAATATGAACTCATGGCTTCAATTTGTGAGACAAATGCTCTCAGTCTGGCTTCCAGCTAGCAGAAGCTTCCCTCTTCCTTCTGTGACACATGTTATAGCTGACTGTAGAGCAGTTCTCAAGTGAAGCCCGATAGTCTTTCATTCTGGCCAACCGATGCAAGGCAGTAGTCTTTAAATGGTAAACATAAAATATGGAATGCTGATGGTGTTGAAATGAATGACAGGAACGTCTATTGACTTTGTCAGAAGACTTTCTAGGGATTGTTGTTGCTTCTGACTTCAGGGAATTCAAAACTGGATTCTGGCATAAAGAGAAAACACTTGTATACATTGTATGCCTTTTAGACCTTTGAAAAGCCAGAGCTTGCTGATGTTCTTTTAATTACCGGACGATGTTGTACAGGAGTGTGAATCTGAGGTACTGTAGCCCTGGTGGGAAAGATGCTCAGCCAGCTGAAACTGATTTGTATTGCACTTTGAAAAGGCAGCATCAGAGCCAGCCTGGCTGTTGTTAAATTGCTTTCTACAGCTACTACTGTAAGTAGCTGGCTGTTCAGCTACAGAAGAATCAGTCTGTAACCAGGGATTCACTTTTATTTTCCTGAAATAGGTTCAGACAAACCTTTATGATTTCCCTAGAGAAATACTTTATGTTCATATTGTTCACTCCAGGTGCATGGCCACAGCAGTACACCTTACTTCCTTACAACAATTTACTATACATGTCAGCATTGGCTTTGCTGCTGTGACTGAGATAATTTGTTCTTTCTCATGAAAGGAAAGTTAGAATCAAGGATGATGAGAGAATCTCATATTTCACTCCAACTGAAACCCATAGGGAGAGGTTAATATTATACAAGACTGTCTAATTCTGTTAAAAAAAAAAAAATCCATATCAATTGTAATTTTCCCTCCACAACAGCATCTGTGAGCTATCTTACAGAAACAGTGTGATTCTCACAGGGAAGAAGAGGAACGGATGGATTGATTCTTTTTCTTACTAGCTCTTTTGATTCTCACTATCTTCTGGAATAAAAATGGTGATGGTGACAAACCACTAAGCTTTGAAAAGAGGCAGCTATACTTCTGTATACAACATGGTGACAACTTTCAAGGAAAACATTTCCCTCGTGTTCAGATGGTACATTATGGACAATCTCTTTCTTGTCACTTCTCTTGCCTGGTTAATAGTGGGGTTTTGACACTTGTATTTTTGCATAAGTGAGGAAATACCTAAACCTAACAGGATATCTGCTTGAGTGCAGAAACCTGGACAGATAAAAGGGAGGGAAGGAGGAAGATGGTAAAATGAGAAGAGATATTTTGACTGTTTCTATCTTGTTCAAGTTTCTTTTATAGCATGATAACAACAATGCTAGTAAAGGTTTTGAGAATTGGTATTTCTGCCTTCCAAACAGTTTTTTTTCCTTCCCCTTCAATACTTTTATCCAAATTTGTGTGTGTGTGTGGGGGGGATATGCATATATGTGCATCTAGATATAAAATCAAAATTTCCTCTAAATAATAAATAAAGTGAAAGCTTGTGCTAGACCTTGCAGCTACCAAGTGGGTCCACTAACAGCCAGATTACTGCATCACTTTTCAATTTTGCAGCAGATACTCAGAGCACATGCAAATGTGGACACCAAGTCCATCTTCCTTGGCCCTGTGGCAGTCCAGCTGGGCTGTTGCCCTTGGCTTTTGAAGTCCTGAAGCAGTAACATTTAGTCCATCTCTTGTAGTCTGTTGTGACTTCATTGTGAATCCTGTGGAAGATGACTCAGAATCTGTAACATTTCAGCAGAATGGTTTGGGCTCAACAAAGTAACATTTTCCAGTCAGGTTTTAAGCTACTCAGGGTCTTATAATTTAAGCACTACGTTTCCCTGTAGACTGACTTTTCATGAAAATAATTTATTGCTATTTTCAATAACCTGTGGCATATTCGCTGTTCACTGTTTATGTGCAGTGCAAAATGGAGACTAAAACTTTAAATAGTTGTGGGCCCTCTAGCGGTGTTCCTGGAGCTGCGTGTTCAGAAAATTACAAGATTGAAATGTATCACCTAGTTTATGTATTCTAATATTTGCTGGTCATACCCAGCAACATGTAGTTGTTTGGATTCCATTGTGTCCTCTGGTTATTTACATTAATGAACAAAAAAACTTCTGCTCCAAAGATCTTGCAGTCTAGATGGAAGAGAAATGTCAGTCAGCTTCCTCAGTCTATCCGCAGTCGGCAGCCATAGTTCAATAATTTCTCACAGCCAGCAATAAATTGGCACCACTGCTGAAAGAAGAAGTCTCAACTTCCCATTTTCCATGATCAGTGTTTTTATTTTTCTGCCATTGTCTCTATTGTACAGGCACAGTGGGCAGGACAAGGAACTAAAAATAAAAAAGAAAAAAGACATAATCTCACTGTAATCTTCTCTAATGCACATATCCACATAAAGAAAGTACATCAACTGATTAACAAATTAAGAGTTTGAAAACTACTCCAAAAGTTTGAAAAGTGCTAATTGGACCTTAGTCACAGTTAGCTTGCATTTATAGTACTTTCATACAAGATGTATGCTTGCAACCATCCTTTTAGGTAGAGATAACAGACTGCTCTTCTGGCAAAGAATGATGATGTGATTAACCCTGCAGCAGGACTTTTCCATTTGATGACCTACAAAAAGAATACTTTTCTTTCTACACTCCCCCCGCCTTTTTTTTTTTTTCTGATTCTGTTTGTTTTCTCTCCCCTCAAAGAGCTGCTGCCAGAGGAGAGTGCAAGAAAGCCATCTGTAGTAGAAAATTTGATTATGAAAATGTAGTTTAGAGTTTATACAGAGTTACAGAAGATTAGCAGTGTGTGATGTGAGAAATGAATGCAGCTTCTTTTTCAGGATGAATAACTGTAAGCTAATGTAGATCTGTGGATGAAACATTCAGATAAAATCAGCAGTTGCATTGTTCTTCTGCCTTCCTCCTTCCAGTTTACCTGTTTGTTTTTACCACATACGCTACAAAACTTCCATCTTCCAAGAATCTACAGATTGTAGAAGTGTGGAAAAGCACAAGTGTCATAGATATTTGATCAGGGAACAGACTTTATTTTCTTTTATACAAGACCTGGAGGGGAAGAAATAGTAACTGAAAGTGACAGGTTCACAGCAAGCTAAAAGTGATACTTCACACAGTACAACGTAAAGCTTTAAAAGCTTATTGTTCCAGGATTTTGGGGCTATTAAAGAATTCAATAATTCATTAGATATGTTTATGAAAAGAAAATCTATGAAAGCTGTTGCCTGTGGCTCAGAAAGTCTGGAAGCCACGAATCATATGAATCAAAGGAAAATATTCTAGAGAACTACTTTTGTATGCTGCTTCTGTTCTTACATTCCCATCTACATCTGGTACTGACCACTGTCAAAGACAGGATGCTGGGCTAGAGGGACTTGGCTTGGTGTTCCTGCATCCTCAGAAAAAAATCAGGTTTTGCCTGTTATATTTCAGTTTCGTATTTCTTTCAGATCCCTGCTTCCAGATGAGACTCAAACCACAAACACTAGGTTATCCACCAAGGATTTCTTAATATCATTTCCATCATAGCTGAAACCAGAAGGAAGCATAATTTTCGAGGAAAAGTCTTGCTGAATTCTTTCAGACCAAATTAAAACAACCAGCTTCCTCCCCAGCTCCCTTGCCTTCTGGAAATAACAAACCACTGAAGGAAGACAAATACATTCTCATTGGTCCTTAAAGATTTAAGCTTTTCCCTGAGTGAAGATAATGGATCTTCCTTAGACAGGATATCTTTAGGTTTGGGTATTCTGGCAGGCTGCAGGCTCTTTTTGGGTATGTGCAGATTGAACTGTCTTTGTCCTTCTTGCTTTTATTAAAATGTTTTGTGCTAGGCACAGTTCTCCACTTCAGTGTCCTTGGGAAGTATTATCTTTATACTTTTGTAAAGAATCAGCATGCTTTAGGTATCATAGTCCTATTATTGTGTGACAATCTTTGTTCTTTAGTCTTCAAAGGCTTTCTACCTTCTCCTTTTTCTTTTATAAAAGACATGGCTTGTTTTTGTTATGATTTTTTTTTAAAAAATTGGAATATAAGGTACTGTTATGGCAGGAATGCTGTTTGTGTAAAGCTCCTAAATCTTCATAAAATAGAGTTATGTTTTTTCATAATAACATTTTTTTTCTCAAACTTTGTCAATCAGGTGATAATTATGAGTTGTAATAAAAGCAAACGCACGGTTTTCAAGCAGTCTGATTAAACCCCCTTGCTTTGATAGTTATTGAGGTTTCATTTTTTGATGTTTGAGATGTACAAACCTCTTCTTTGTATGAAGAAGAGATAATTCATAACTATAATTCTTTTCTTTAGCGTATAAAGTTGCCATGGTTTAACCCCTGCCAGCAGCCAAGCCCCACGGAGCCACTTGTTCACTCCCCCACCAGCAGGATCGGGGAGAGAATTAGGAGGGTTGAAGCTACAAAACTTGTGGGTTGAGATAAAGACAGTTTAATATGGAAAGCAAAAGCCATTTAAGCAAAGCAAAACAAGGAATTTATTCACTGCTTCCCAAGGGCAGGCAGCTGTTCAGTCATCTCCTGGAGAACAGGGCCCCATCACATGTAACTGTGACTTGGGAATAGAAAGACCATCACTCCAAAAGTTCCCTGCTTCCTCCTTCTTCTTCCCCCCACTTTATACACTAAGCATGAAGCCATATGGTCTGGAATATCCCTTTGGTCACTTTAGGTCACCTGTCCTCGCTGTGTCTCCTCCCAGCCTCCCACATGCCCCCGACTTCATTGCCAGTGTGGCAGTACAAAAAGCAGAAAAGGCCTTGGCTCTGTGTAAGCCCTGCTCAGCAATAACAAAAACACCTCTTCATTGTCAACCCTGTGTTTGGCACAAATTCAAAACACAGCCCCATACCAGCCACTGTGAAGAAGATTAACTCTACCCAGCCAAACCCAGCACAAAAATGTTATTTGTGGTTGACTTAATTTCCTGCATAAAGGAGTTACATGATTTAAGAAAGACAGTCAATGTAGCATGATAAACATATGAACTGTTGATAGGAACATTTTTGGTTTCACAGCTTCATGGCATAGTCCTGTGGAAGTGCTTTAATCTCTCAGTGCCTCAGTTCCCATCTGGATAGTAAAGGTTTTGATGATAATCTCCTTAATGATAGGAGACGCCATGCATGCTGTGCATTCAAGCACAGAAACATGTTTGTTTTCACCACTTGCTGCAGATTGCAGTTTTTAGTATCTGAACTGCTCTCTCCACTAGTTCTATAAACACTTTTTTCTACAGGCAGGATGAGTACCTGGTAGCAAAATGAATACCTGATGACAAGTGGGTCTCTTGATAAGAAATCATTATTGTTGAATCTATTTGTGTTCAATTTTGAAAATTTCCTGTAGACCAAGTGATTATTTTTTCTGAAGGATTTCTCAAATGACACTACTCTACTCTCATGAAACCCCTCTAGAGTACTGCATCAAAGTCTGTGGCTCCCAAAATAAGAAGCCCATGGATCTGTTGGATCTAGTCCAAAAGAGAGTGATGGTCAGAGGGCTAGAGCACCACTCCCACTAACACAGGCTGAAAGATTTGGGGTTGTTCAGCCTGGAGAAGAGAAGGCCCTGGGGACAGGTCATCACAGCCTTTCAGTACCTAAAGGAGCCTTCTAGAGAGCTGGGGGAGGAACTTTTTACAAGGGCATGTAGTGATGGGACCAGGGGAAATGGCTTCAAACTGAAAGGGAGTTAGATTATATGCTGGGAAGAAATTCTTTACTGTGAGTGGGTTGAAGCAGTAGAACAGGTTGCCCAGAGAAGTGGTTGCCACAGCCCTGGAATTGTTCAAGGCCAGGTTGGATGGGGCCCTGAGCAACCTGGTCTAGTGGAAACAGCCCTGTGCAGCTAATTTCTAGCCATGCTTGTAATTTTTGATTCTCTGGAAAGCTTAGGCTGTGTCTTTGGTGCTCACAATTTAGAAATAATATGAAAAGAAGAAGTGTGATAAGGAAATTTGTTGATGAATTTCTTTTTGAAAATATTTTAAAAGAACTGATAGAAGTAAAATATTTGCATTAATTAATGGTGAAAAACCAGCAACATTAAAAGCTAAGTAATAGCTGGATGAGAATGGCAAACACTTGAAGAACTAAGGATTAGACAACTAGCTTTTCATTACTTTTATTGCCTGTGAAAATACTTCATTTGGTGAGTCTGTGAGCTGTTTGGTCCCTTTACCACATGGAGGGTCTATGTGTATAATGACAAAGGAAGAGGAGAAAAGGAAGGAGCAAAAGTTTTAGAAAAAAGTAGTCATTAAATACAGTGTGTATTCCTCCTGCTGAGATAAGTAGTTAGATAAAAGGGTTGTTAGTGAAATAATCAGAACACCTCCTTTGCTTTATATGACTGTGAGCACTATTTTATTGTTGCTGTTACAACAGCTTACACAAACCATTAATAAAGGGTTAAACACTTTACAGAGCTGTATTTATACCTGATAAATATCTTCATGGTCTGAAAACAAGCTGTGGTCTGCCATGTCATGAGTAGTAGGAAATCAGATTCTTTCTTTCTTGAACTTAATCCCTTTGCTTTCTGTGACTGCAAAATGAGACACTTACATTAACTCATCTGAACTACTTTCCTTCTCTGCTAGGGAGCTGGGTCATGACAAATTAAGATTCTAGGTGTTCTTATAGAAAGTTACAGTGAAACTAGTTACAGTGAAAAGAATTTCCTGATAATTGCACATTAGGGATGCCAGCTCTCAATTTTTGAATCTGTGGCAAACCCCATTTTTATATTTCTAGTAATTTCTAAGGAGTCCTCAAATTGACAGTTATCCCAAATAATACAAGGTTGATTAGGAATTAAAGCTGATGTCTTTGAAATGTCTTTTACATTTGTTTCAATACAGGGTGATGACCAAACACTGTCATTTCAGATTTGGATAATTTAGACCCATTTTTCATTCATTCTTTCATCTGTCTTCCAATTAAAAGAAGTCTAGGCTGTTGAATGGGTTTGCAGTAGTAAAAGCAGAGAATTTTTTTCAAAAATTTGTCAAATTTGTATTACTGTGTTCAGAGAAGCTCAAAGACACAGGCAAACAAGCCACTATGATTTTGCAAAACAAAGCTTTAAAGAAAGTGGAGAGAAATGCCTTTTATCCAACCAAGCTAAATTAGCAACATAATATACCTGAAACACTTATCATTCTGCTGCAGCCATTCTTTCCTGTTCAAAGTACCCATAACATTGAATTCTTAAATGTGGAGTTAGGTACAACAAAAACTCTCTTACCTATTGTAGAATATTGAATAGTAGATCTCAGTCCTGCATCAGTGAAATCCAAAGAAACATAATTAGGCCAGAATTATAAGATGTATTGGTTTTTGTTGCAAAATTGCTGTAACAAATTCCTGCACTTAAGATTTTTGTACCTTTTCTTTTGGTGGTAAAACTGTTTGTGGGACCCCACAGAAAGTCCTGTACAGGTGGCCATCATAGGTTACATCACAGTCATTATTCATCTGTGCTGCAATACATCAGACTTACCGCATATATGCTAATTCTCTGTGCAGGGTGCTGGAAGTCACGCTGACATCTTAGACTCACCTTGCCTATGCTGATGTAATCAACATTGGTCCTTTAGTGAGTATAACAAGGAAAGGTTCAATATTTGCTTGCTATTACCTATACCTGGCATTGTTGTAATAGCATTTTATTCAAATAGTCTTGGCAGCAATTATTGTCTACTTTGAGACTTCCCCAGTGATTTATTCATTCATTCTTCATATATGTCAATGCTACATTTTCTGTGGAAGTTGGTACTCACGCTGAAAAGAGACAACTGTTTTAAATTAACAATTTAATTTCAAGCTGTATTATTGATTATTCTGTACCTGGATCTCAGTTTTATCCCATGTTGCTGGACCAAATTAAACTAGATATTTCTAGATAATGGATGACCATGTTGTATATAACATTGGACTGCAATGTGTAGGAAAACAAAAATAAACTATGAATAGTTTGATTACTTGGATTTTTCTCTTTAATCCTGTAAGTTCGTACTGGAAACTGACATTTTAACACAGATTTTTTGTTTTACAAATCATTGAATTTGATATATAGCTTTACATTATCAACTGAATTTACAAGTTCTGGTATTAATTTTCTCATAGTTAACTGCAGATAATGACCTGTAACTTAGAGAGAACTCAGTTGATGTAAAAGTTACTCAATGTGTTGTGAGTTATTCAAGGAATGTAACATATGCATGTGTGCCAGTTTCCTGAAAGAAGATGCAATTGAACTGGAAATTAAAACTGGCAAAAGGACATTGAAGATAAAATAACTGTTAAAATTCATATTCTGAAAACAAAGAACATGCATTTTTTGCAGCTGTAAATTTCATGGAGGTGATGACTTTAATTGCAGGAGTTCTGAACTACTGACAAAGAAATCTGATCTTATAAGCCTAAAAAAATCAGTTATGTTTTAGAGACAATACAAGTATAAAGCTCTCTAGCAGCTAATCTGAAAAGAAATTTTTGGCCCTATTCACATAGAAAGATCCATATTTTGTTGGATATGCAAAACAGCAAAGTACCTTTTTAAAAGATAAAATTATTTTCAGTAAGCCTACCATATGGGGACTTAGTTTAACTCTTATTTTCACATAAAGTACAGGATTAGTTTGGTGAATGTATAACTTCTTTTCAACGGAATCATTCTTCACATTGAGTGTTTGATTCAGGAACCCTTCTGAAGAAGTCTTGGTTATTAACTGGCATCCTATTGTATACTCTCACCAAAGCCTTCATTGCTGTAATGATGCCCAAACAGGTTAGATATTTATACTAATATAGGTAACTGATTTTGGGCAGACATGACAAAGACATTTCCTTTGGTTATGTTGGATGAACTTTTTTCATTGTTACAGTGAAATTTTTTTTGTGGTAAACTCCAAGGATTTGCTTTGCCTGGGGTACTCTGTTTTCTGCTTGTGCCTAGATGTATTTAGCATTAGTTGAGTTTTAATATGATGATACCTTGTAATTCTATACGATTCTTTATAGGTTTGGAAATGATAAAAAATACCAGATGTCAATAGGTCTTATTCAGAATGGATATAATTAAGAATATTGTTGTGTACTTTATGTCTCCAGAAGCTTTGTTTTTTTTGTAAGGGCTGTATTTAGGTACATTTGAACAACATTTGTTTGGCATCTCTGCTCTGGTTAGTGGCAGGAGCTTACTTCTTTAATGAGTACCTAGAAGTACAGCGAGTCGGATGATCATTTGTGGGGTTCCTGCGTCTAAACAGGATCTGGATGTGGTGGGTTGATCTTGGCTGGCTGCTGGATATCTATCCTGCTACTTTGTAACTCCCCCTCCTCAACAGTACAGGGGGAGAAAATAGGACAGAAAAATTTTCAGTCTGAGAGAAAACCAGGGAGATCACTTGCCAGTTACCTTCATAGGCAAAACAGATTCAATGACAGGGAAGTTAAATTACTGCCAATTAAAAGTAGAGTAGAATGGTGAGAAACAAAGTCAAAACTAAAAGCACCTTCCACCCACACCCTCCTTCCCAGGCTTAACTTCCCTCTATTCTGGATTCATCTACCTCCTATAACCTTTCCCTCAGCAGCCCAGGAAGATGAGAAGTAGATTTTGGGGTTAGACAGTAACAGGTTTTTATGCTGCTTCTTCCTCCTCAAACCTCTGCATGGGTCCTCTGCATGGGCTACAGTCCTTCAAGAAAATTGGCTCCACCATGGGCTTTCCATAGGCTACAGCTTTATTCAGGGAATATCCACTTGCTCTGGCATATGGTCCTCCAGGGCCTGCAGTGTGGCTATTTGTTCCAATGTGGTGCTATCCACAATCTTCAGACACAGCCTGACTGACCATGGTCTGCATCATGAGCTGCAGGGGAATCTCAGCTCTGGTGCCCTGAGCACCTCCCTCGCTGGCCTTCTTCACTGGCCTTGGTATCTGCAGAGTTGTTGCTCTCACCTTTTTTTTTTTTTTCTCACTACTGTCTCTCACAGCTTTCCCCCCCCCTTTCTTAAATATGTAATCACAAAGGCATCATCAGCTTCGCTGATCAACTCAGCTTTGGCCAGCAGTGGGTCCATTTTGGAGCTGTCTGGAACTGTCTCTCTTCAGCAGGGGGACAATCCTTGGTCTTTTCTCACAGTGACCACACCTGAAGCAACCCTGCCCACACCTTGCCACAGAAACTCAGCACACCAGAATAATAAAATTACATTAGCAGTGTACACTAGTAAACACAATACATTAGTTTAAAAAAAAAAACAAACAACATTTGGTAAAGAGAATTCTAAGGAATAGGCCAAAGATGAAGGAAAAACTGTTCTATCTGCTTTGTTGGAGGTGGAATGTAGAGTAGAGCTGGAGTAGGGAATTTGAAAAGTGAAAAGTGAAAAATAAATAAGCAGTAGTAACAAAAGAAGCAACAACAGGAAGACTTTGAAGGGAGAACGAGATCACCAGTAGCTGTAGTTGAAGGAAGCTGTAAGGCTCATGATTCACAGAAGAGGTCTGCAACTGGAAAGTGTTCAGGAAGAAGACTACATTAAGCCATTAAACAACAACAAAAAAGGCAGATAACATATAAATGGTTTACTGTTTTGTCCTTACAACTGTACTACTTGTGCTGGCTGAAGAATGATAGAACTGAGACTTGGCAGAACAGGTCTGCTTCTGGGATACTGCGCTGAAAAAGTGAAATATGAATGCTTCTGTCCACTAGCCTAAAACTCTGGAAAAAATCTGTGCTTTAGTATCAATGTAATCAGTGTAAATTTTTATGAATTTCTTAACCTGAACTTGGAAAGACCTATTGAAATCCATTAGGAGTTACTGAATTTTGTAGGCTTGTGGCCTAATTAAAGTTTTAAAATAAATTTTTCTTTTTCTTTGTCCCACTAGGAATATGACAATCATGCCAAATAACCTTTTGGCACATGGATTGAGCTGTACTTTTAAAGACTGAGTTGTGCTTGCTCTCACTCATATTTTTGGTCTTCAGTCACTCAAATATAACATCTGCCATTTTTGTGGATCAAAAGCTTTCTGTACACTGAACTTTGTCTCTCTTGATTTTAATTGTTTTATGCTGCATTTTACAGTTTGTGCCTTAGAACACAGATGGTAGATATTTACCATATATATAAAATTATTATTATGCTGCTCACATCACATGCCAGGCCCGACTGATGTAGTAAAGAAGGAATGCCTTGATCTGCATAAATCTGTTGTGTACATTTTCAGTCTCTCTTAATATATTTTTTTCTCACCCTTTCTTCTTCTCAAGTTTTGTATCATGTTTTATAATAACTCACCCTGGATATTCTCTTGACCAACTGTGTATTAGAACTTCCTTAAATATGTATTGCTTTGTCTAGATGCTTCCATTGCCAAAGCTGCCCCATTTCAATTAAACTGTGGTAGCTCAATTCTACATTCCAGCATGTTTGGAGCAGACATACCCTGACAGATGTCATCTTGCAAGTATGAGTACTTTCAAAAGTAAAAATTCAGGTTTTATATAGTTTCAGAAAAAGCTGTTGTAGTTTATGCACTAACCCAGTGGCTCATAGGCCCTATGTGCACGTTTAGAAGTTCTAGAAGTTCTAGTTAGTGTTGAAGCTTGTGTTCAGTATGTATCTTTTGTTTCCAGGTGTGCAATATACTGCTATCATGTACAGGTCTGTTCCTACCTTTATGTTCTAGGATGCACTGTATTGCTCCAGTACCTTCCAACTATGGTCACAATATGACTTCAGCCTTGAGTGCATGTTAACAATCATCTTCTCTCATAGTAGTAAGTTTACAGGATATCCACATAGGTCCAGCCAGATGTGGAGAGAGATCAAGCTACTGTCAATGCAGCCAGCCAATACCTCATTATTGTAACTAAATGTATTAAGATGAGAAAGGAAAACACTAACAAAATGAAGTTCGGTCCATGTGTCCTTGTTCATAGAGCTCATTTAATCTGGAGGTAGTATTTCCAGACAACTCTGATTATAGCTGTCTGCTGTTACACTTCTCCAAATGTTCCATGTCTTATTAGTGCTGTAACATGATAGTATCACCAGAGTTGTTAAATTTCTGTTCACCACAACAATTATAAGCCTTTGAAAAGCCACTGGACACACAAAGTGTGCACTTTTGCAGTTATTTTATTTGTAGGACTTCTATTTCACTGTGCAGCTTTACAGTTATTAAAAAGTATATTTAATCTGTTCGGTTGACTGTCTCTTGAGTTGCTGTTCCTATTTAGTGTTGCTACTTGGTTGAGTTTTAAAGCATTTTTCCTTCATGAAGCAGGACCAAAGCATTATGGAGATAATATGATGTTATGTGCAATAGAGATTCTTAATATGCGTTCGCAGTTTGGAAATATTGTAACTTGGAGAGATTCTAATGGCCTAATTTTAAACTGGTTTATGTCACATGCTGTTCTATTGACTTGGCAGAATTCAGTTCACTGAATACAATTATACGTGTGTAACTGAAATAGATTTTTTCTCCCTTTTGTCCTGTTTCTGTTCTCATTTACTTGTGCCCCTCATAGAGTCACAAAAATGCAAAAGTAACAGGCCCATTATTTTTCAAGGGTGTCTATATGATTTTCCGAACACAACTTGGTAGCTCCATACATAAATACTTAATGTTTAATTTTACATGTTGGTACATTGGTTTCCTGGACATCTGGAGTTCTGTGCCAGTTCTTGTCATAGAGAGAATTTTGCTTGTTATTTCCATTGCCATGCTAGTAGCTCAGCACTTCTCCACTACATTGTTCTTTATGCACTTGTGTCCACTCCTACAATATTGTAGTGGGGTTTAATGAGTGGGTGAATTATTCCCAGGGTGACTAACATCTGCCTTTCAGGTACGACTCATATATATACATACCTATATATGTATATGGCAGGAAACATTTAATAAAAACATACATTCCAGCAAGGAAATTTGAATTTATTAATTTTTTTAATTTTTTTTTTTTAAATGGACAGAGATAAAATGGGGTGCATTTGTGCTTTATTAAAGTTTTGGCATTGATGTAACTTAAATTATCGAAAGAAAGCCCTTATGCGGTATGTGCTGTTCCGACAACATGATCTTATCACCTCATTTAAGTACTTTAGCAGAGCTATTTATTTAGCACAATTGCATAGACAAACAGATTCTGAATAATTATGAATTTTTTCTGATGATGATAGAAAGTAATCATTTTATCATATAAGTGGTAGATAGTGAAAAATGGGCGAAAAGAAACATGGAGCTAACAAAATGGTGCTAACAAAACATACAAAGACAATGCTCATTATTTAATGTTTCTTCGATGATCACTGTTTTGACAACTCTGCAGTGCTGCTACACATTAACAAAAATCAGAGCAAGTACTTAATGAATATATTTTTAAAAACATCCAACATGTTGCCTATACAACTTCACTTTTGTACGTTACATGCCAATGCACAATGGTTGGAGCCTTTAGATGATTGCAGTGCAGGGAAATAAACTGATTTGTGAAAACGTTAATTTCTTATAGCTACACTTAAAGTCTTATTTAATCTAATTCGTAATAGGAAATCCAGTTTCATACTTATATATATGTGTGTATATATATATTAATGCTTTTAATAATAATTTCTTTAAACATTATTAGGAAATAAATTTATCTTAATGTATCTTAAACTATGTCAGAAAATCTTGAAAAAAATGCAAGTAAAATAGCATTTTCAGAGAGAAATGGTTCATGTATCAGCATGGCAACAGGAGTTGCATTATGTATGATAATGTACGCATATAATTTCTTTCAAGCCTTTAAAAATTTTCCATGTATGATTTATGAAGTATTCATTGCCTGTTTCTGTAAGTTGCAGCAGCGGCTATGCTAATTGTTGGTTCATTTTTTTCCAGAGTAGAGCCCTTTGTGGAGGTTATCTTACATTTAAGTTGGAATGATTGAACTATTAATCAAATTTTATTTAAGGAATATGCTTTTCTTTTGCTTTATCACCTCATCTTTCTTTTCTGTTTTAGAGCAACATTATCAACAATTATTACTGTATTATCAGTATAGTTCTATGGACTGATATTAGTTTCATAAATAAATAGTTACCACGGTATGGCATTTTTCTCTGAAAGAGATCAAGCAAACTGAGAAGTGCATTCAGGTTTGTTCTTTCTTGCTTAGGTATGATTCACTATGTAACGACTTGGTGATTGAAATAAATCCAAGGAATATAATATCTGCAGCCAATGCTCATAAGATAGCCAACGTGTCAAGCCATTTATGTGTGCTAATGTAAATGAATTTGTTCCTAAGAGACCTCAGCAACCATTAATAGTTTCTTATTTAATTGATCTGTTGCATTGTTTAATTGTATTTTATCTAGACTCTTGCCCTTATTTTCCCAATACTACCTTGCGGTAACCTGTTGTGATGCATATTTTTTAAGAAATACAGCTGGCATTTGTTGCCGAATCCTTGTGGGTATCTCCACCAGCTAGATAAAATCTGTTATGTGCAATAGTTCTGTTTGCAGTAACTATGAAATTCATGGCAGCTGCAAGCACTTTACACCCTGAAAAATGGAGCCTAACGTATAGCAGGGAACAGTTAAAAAGGTAGTGACTAATTTCTGCATGAGAACATTGAGTTTAGTATCCTGCAAACAAGGGCGGGAGCAAATGTATGAGAAATAGACTGGCAGCTTTAAGTATCACCTGTGGCATTTCAGCTGTTTTATTAAAAATGCACATTTTCTTCACTGTACATTTGACTTAATGATCCTTTGCAGAAATGTCTGCATAAGGTTCTCTGCACATGCAAACTCAATAAATTACTTGACAAAAAAGGGTACGGCTTCCCCTATCTTTAGGAAGTCTTTTCTTCCTGGGATTTACACTATGTGATGAAAGAAGTTAGGTATCCCTTCTTATGTGCCCAACTCTGTAAGTAGCTTTCTTTCACTTAGCTGTCTAAATAGAGCACAAACAATAGAAACTGATGTGTACACTGAAATATCTTTGTAGTGATGATACAATGGTTAGTTTAGAAAACTTTACTGAGAACAAACATTTGCCTGAATCACACTCCAAATAATATAAAAAGCTATTAAAAGTCAAATAATAAAGATGTGCACTTTAGATCTGGAATGAATGCTTGAAGAGAAGACCTTTCTCCTTTAATCAGGTATCTCATCCTACTTACTCCTTCATCACAATTTATTTGTTTGGCATGAGGTATGCTGATGGACAATAATTTGAAGCATAAACAAATTAACTTTGCGATTGGAAAGACTCAACTTTTTTTTAATTGCAGTCTGTCATCTGCTAGCGATCTAGAAATGGTGGTTTCTTCTTTATCTGAGGATGTGCAAGTAATTTTAATAGGATTAAAATGGAGAAAATCAGAGTCAAATACTCATGAAACCATTTAAATCCTGTTTGGAAGAAGCATTTTTCATGTGCATTTCATATTATAGTGGTAAAATTGAAACTAAAAATGTATGTATTTTTCTGTGGGGATTAGAAAACGGAATACAGATTTTGAATTTGGAAGATGAATGAGAAACCATACATGTCATATTTCTTTTCCACTTTGCTCAAAAATATAATGAAAGTGTGGTAGTGTTCCCACAGAATGGTTTAATGAAGGAAAGGGTTTGAATGCTTATCTGATAAACATTTACAGATGGATGTACAAAGGCAATACTTCAAAATGTAAAAGATAATCAATGTGAATAAAAATTTGGCTTTGAATACTTTACTGCAATGTTATTACTTCCTCTATGTGGTGTGTTTCCAATTTGGAAAAATAAAAACCCAACTGTGAGCAGGAAAAAAAATATATCCTTCAATAGCGACTCCATTTGTTGAGAATATCTAATGGTTTTATTTTCAAGCTTAATGCCTGTGAAGTTCCACAGACCATAATTTCTAAATCCGTCAGGAATACCACTGTAGTACTGTTGCCTTCAAAACTATCTGTAATGGATTGCTTGCTTTTGATTTGTAGAGTGACATGGCAACCAGGATTAACTTTCACCCCCCCCACCCACCTTCAAACATGCATATATTTTAGACCCCATTAAAAAAATTAAAAGGGGAAGTCATAACTGTTAGGTTAGATCATGGTTTTGAATTCTGGACTCTAATATCCCTGCACCCAGGCTGTTAAAACTAGAAGATTGATACTTAATGATGTTACTTGCCCTTTTTCCTGCCATCTAAGCTATAAAGCAGATTTGACAAGCTCTTTTAAAAAGTGCTTGAAGAAAAGGAGAAGACAAATGAGACGGGAGGGATAAAATAGATTCTTAAGAGAGGCTTTGGCATCTGAAGAGTTGGGGAAAGCTTCTGAATTTGGCAAGTCCACAAAAATATCTTCTAATACATGTATTTGACACAAAAATTGTATTCTTTTGATTAAAAGATGAGAGCTAGATGCATCCTAGGTTTCATACCTAATTGTACATATATTTGCTTCTATCAAAACACATTTTCTTTAGGTGAAATTTGAAATCAGTAAATACAGAACACAAGGCACCATGTCAGATGAGAAAACTTTAATAAAATGAGGTGCTTATCAGAAATATTTGTTTCCAAAATGATGAAAAGAACAGTTCTGAATGGAAGTATGAAGTCGGTGTTTGATGCAACATCTCTTAGCTTATTTTATTACAATATGATGTTTAAACAGCATATTAAAAAAATAGTTGTGTTCTAAAGAAGAGTTAGGACATGGATTTAAAAGCTGGAAACAATTTTTTTGTTGTCTGGGATGTAAAGAAATCACAAATGCAGTGCTTTCTGGTTTTCGTATGAGATATGATGTAGCGGAAGACTCTAGCAATGAAAGTTATAGAAAATCATATGGCTAGAATTTGAAATCAGAAAAATTGAGAATAAACTAAATACAGTTTTCATTAGAATTACTTGCCATGAGGTACTGTGCATTCTCTGCCAATGAAAATTCCAAAATCAAAGGATTTCTTTAGTAAATGTGCTTTTTTTCTGAATTCAAGTGCAGTACGTGGACTTTAAACAGACAGTAATTTAGGGCAGCTTCTGCCTTGCTTTATGCAGGTTAAAATGAATGATTGTGCAAATTTCTTCTTGCCACAGAATGTGTGATTTGGAGTTGATTCTTAAGTCTATCTCAGGTTTTTTATGCTGGCACATCTTCATCAGAGCAGGTATTTCCTAGGAAGAAAGAAAGTAATAGGCAAAGAAGAAACCAGAAATGCGTGATGATCTACTGAAATTATCTTTTGAGTGTGGCCAGGTGGAATAATAGACTAAGTAAAAACTTTCAAATTAAAAACAATTACTATCTGAGCAGTCTGTCTACCTCTGCTAAAAAGCCTGTTGCCTAAAATTGCTGAAATGCATTAATAGATTTTTTCCTGCCTTTCTGTGTGTGAGACAGTACAAATTGAAGTCTACTGTCAATAACACGTTATTCAGAGAACTTCAGAATTGCGCAATTGCTTCCAGGGTCTTAAATCTGAAAATCACAAAATTGCTTCATCTGCATCTTGTTTAGTTTCTTCTTTTTCTCTGTTCGTGTCAGTAGTTCTAAATTGTTTCGTTACATTTTCTTTTAATTCTAGCCTCCTTAATATTTTCACTTGTCCCATAGCTACTTAATGTAGTATTTCTAGGCAACATTCCAAACCTTCAAAGTATCATCAAGATACAATTTTTCTCTTTTTTTTTTGTCAGGCATGAAACACAGCTTGGTTATCATTCAGTATCAAAAGCTAATCTAGTTGAAATAATGGAAGTAATGGATTAACAGTGCTATGTAATTTTTTTACTTATATGTTTCTCTTTAAATCAAATGTGAATGTGTATTTGGCCTAGATCAGAATATTCTGAGTTGGAAGGGACCCACAAGGATCAAGTCTAACTCTTAAGTGAATGACCTGTGCAGGGACTGAAGCCACAACCCAGGTATTAGTACCTTGCTCTAAGTAACTGAGCTGACCTCAGATGAGTTCGTGTCCAATCAACTGCAGACTTGAAAAAATGAGGTAACCTTTTCTATACCATTAATGAGTCATTTTAATACATCAGATAGTTAAAAGTTCTTTCAATAATTTTCAAAGGGAGTTTAGTAATCCTCAAAAAGGAGAAAAATATCCATCCTTTTTATATGTGTAAAATCTGGGTTACTTGAATGGCATTTCAGTTTAGCAAAGCACAGTAAAACTGAAAGCAGAAAAAAAATTTAGGTAAGGAAGTGGAAAAAGTTTTCCATGTTCCTGGCTGTCTTGTCATTGGTTCCCTTTCTGGCTGAAGGATAATTAATATATTAACGCAGGCAATCTAAGAATGAAATAGGTGCTGGTAGTATCCCACAGAGTAAAAAACTGCTGGGTGAGCTCAGTCTTTATTAGCTGGTGGAATCTTCACGTCAGCGACTTATGAAGAGCTCAGCTATTGAAAAAATTACCATCAGAGTTCTTCCCTTAGCAGGCACCAGAATTTACTCCTTGGCTGAGTGTTCTCCTCCTCTGACGTGAAATCAGATGGGAAGTTCTCCTGCATTTATGGCACTCTTAACAGCAGCTTTGATGTGATTTTCTGATCACAGAATCACTGAATCACAGAATATGCTAAATTGGAAGGGACCCACAAGGATCATCACGTTTCTTGAGTTCTGTCAGGCTGGTGCTGTGACCACTTCCCTGGGGAGCCTGTTCCGGTGCCCAACCACTCTCTGGGTGAAGAATCTTTTCCTAAAATCCAACTTATACCTCCCCTGAAACAACTTCATACCATTCCCTCCAGTCCTGTCATTGGTCACCACAGAGAAGAGATCAGTGTCTGCTCCTCTTCCCCTCACAAGGAAGTTGTAACTGCACTGAGGTCTCCCATCAGTCTCCTCCAGTCTGAACAGACCAAGAGACCTCAGCCGCTCCTCATACAGCTTTGCCTCAAGGCCCTTCACCATCCTTGTGACTCTCCTTTCAACACTCTCTAATAGCTTAATGTCTTTTTGATTTTGTAGTGTCCAAAACTGCCTACCATATTCAAGATGAGGCTGCCCCAGCCCAGAGCAGAGTGGGACAATTGCCTCTCTTGCATGGCTGGCGATGCTGTGCCTGATGCCCCCCAGGACATGCTTGACCCTACTGGCTGCCAGGGCAGTGCTGACTCAGATTGAACTTGCCATTGACCAGAACCCCCAGATCCTTTTCCATGGCACTGCTTTCCAGCATCTTATTCCCCAGTCTGTCCATATAACCAGGATTGCCCCATCCCAGGTGCAGAATCCAGCACTTTCCTTTGCTGAACTTAATATGGTTGGTGACTGCCCAGCCCTCTAATTTATCAAGGTCTTTCTGCAGGGCCTCCCTACCTTGGAGGGAGTCAACAGCTCCTCCCAGTTTTGTATCATCTATGGACTTGCTCAGTATCGCTTCCAGTCCTGCATCAGTCATTAATGAAGATGTTGAAGAGCACAGGTTCTAACATGGAGCCCTGCGAAACCCACTAGTGACAGGTCCCCAGTCTAATGTGACCCCATTCACTATAACCTTTTGTGCCCAACCCATGAGGCAGTTGTTCACCCATTGCACGATGTGTTTATCCAGCACTGTTCTGGATCTTTTGTCCAGAAAGATACTGTGAGAGACAGTATTGAAAGCTTGATGTTCACAGGAGGGTGATTTCATTCTGCATACTTTGTATAAATCAGTTAAAACATCATGGAACAATTAAGCATAAATCTACTCAAGATGTGGCATATTACTTCTGCTGGTTTGGTAACAAATATACCTAATTTAGGAACAACAAACAGCAGCACTTCTTCAGTACCTCCAATCTGTTCCATGAACAGACTTGAAAAACTTTCTGATCATGCTCAGTCCACATGGGACCTCCTTTAATGGCTGCTCTGTAAATTAGTCAGAGGGCTTTTTTTTCAAGTTTATGACAATGATGTACAATTGAACAAGGACAAATTAGAATAAATAGAGGAAGAAGTCTAGGAAGGTGAGATTATAAGGAAGCCATGCACCCCATACACTGATTAACATTCTCAGTAAGAATTCACACGTAGTTTTTACTGAAAGTGTTAAAGAGTTATGCAAAGTTGGAGTTTGACCCTCCTATGTGAAAGAATTGCAGAAATATATTGAGGTTTGAAGCCTAGCAAGTGAATCATACCTTTCACTGTCTTTCATTTAGAGACAAAACAATTGCAAAATGCTCACAAGATCTGCTTATTTTATATTTACAAATAGGATCGATTTTACTCTGTTTTCTCAGAGATGACCTCAAATTGAGAGGCTCCTTTGATATATGTTTTAAGAATTCCAGAGATCATCTCTGCTTGTTTCAAATTTCTTCTTTTGCTTCTTCCAGTCTTTTTGTTGGGAAAAAACGGGGTTTTTTTCCTTTCTGGTCCTTAGTGTAGATAAAGCCCTTTTATTAATTTTTTTAAATTTAAACCAGCTGCCATATTAATGTTCTAAATGACAAATGCTGCAGCAGTGGCTCTATCATGCAGATTGTTAAAATATGTTTAAATTATATTATGTGTGTTGAGATCCAAAGGAGCGACAATGGCATGTTGGATCACAGTGTGCTTCTGACCCTCCTCCCAAATCCCACAAAACCCAAACACCCCTCCCCACCACAAACATGCAGATTTATGGGACTGTCCCAGAGGTACTGAATTAATAATATGTAGCATGTGCACAAGAATGATAGATGGAAGAGGAATGGCTTACATCTCTGTTAAATACTGTGTTTTAAAAGTTGTACCAGTACATGTTTGTGAGACAGGTCCTATTTCTCTTGCTGACCTGAAGGTTGCTAATCTCTTGGGCAGATAAAGGAGCTTCAGAGGTTTTGGATTAAAGAACCCTGTAATGTACCTCATACTTTCAAGCAAAGCACTAAAGCACCATTAAATTTTAAAATACAGTCCAGAAACATTAAGTTTTCTTATACCCTGCAGTTCTTGGTACAAATGACTGAATTTCAGATTAAGGGAAACAAACCCCGTCCCTCCCCTGCCACATGTCCCCTGCCCCCCTCCCTGGCAAACCTCAAAGAACTAAACAATTGCAAATCACCCAGGAGATGGAGATAGAGATTATAATGAGTCAGTCTGTATTTTTCTGTAGCTGAAAAGTGACACCTGCCTTGTCCCAAAAGCTATTTTTCATTTAAAAGTGAAGATTATACAGACAACATAGGAACTGTCTCCTTTCCACTCTACATTCAGCTCGCAGAAAAAGTCCTGTAGCTGGAGAGAAAAAGGCTGGTGAAGAACTTCAATTTTTTCACATTCCTCTTCACTGCATATAAGAAAAAAAAAAGACAAAACTTTGAATACTGATATGAGTACAGAACAAATTAAATCATTTTGATAATCTCAATTTCACCTCTTCAAAACAGTAATTGTATATGTTCTACAAAGTCACTTCAAATGGAAATGGACTACAAAATGGCAACTGTAATAGAATCATAGAATGGCAAGGGCTGGAAGGGATCTCAAAGATCATCCAGTTCCAACCCCGCTCTTTATGGGCAGGGACACCTTTCACTAGATCAGGTTCCTCAGGCTTCCATCCAAGCTGGCCTTGAACACTTCCAGGGATGGGGCATCCACAACTTCTCTGGGCAACCTGTTCCTGTGCTTTATCGCACTCTGAGTAAAGAATTTCTTCCTAATATCTCATCTAAACCTGCCCTCTTTCTATTATAAACCATTGCTCCTTGTCCTGTCACTGTCTGCCTGTCCCTCTGCCTTGTTTTCATAAGTCACCTTCAGGTATTGAAAGGCTGAAATGAGGTCTTCCTGGAGGCTTGTCTTCTCTAGGCTGAACAATTCCAGCTCTCTTAATCTGTCTTCATAGAGACGTGCTTCATCCCTCTGATCTTTTTTATGGCCTCCTTTGGACTCATTTTAACATGTCCATGTCTTTCTTGTGCTGAGGACCCCAGACCTGGACACAGTATTCCAGGTGGGGTCACCCAAAGGCAGAATAGAGGGGCAGAGTCACTCTCTGGATGTGCTGGCCACTTCTCCTTTGATACAGCCCAGGATGCAGTTGACCTTCTGGCCTGCAAGCGCACTCTGTTGGCTCATGTCCAGCTTGTCATCTACAAGAATTTGCAAGTCATTCTCGGCAGGGCTGCTTCAATGACTTCTTTTTCCAGTCTGGACCTATGTGTGGGATTGCCTGACCCAGCTGCAGCACCTTGCACTTGGGCTTGCTGAACTTTATAAGAGCCTCATGGGCCTGCCTCTCAAGTTTGTTCAGGTCCCTCTGGATGACATCCCATCCTGTTGCTTAGTTTTGCGTCGTCTCCAAACTTGCTGAGAGTGCACTTGATCTCACTATGTCATTACTGAAGATATTTAAGAGCATCAGTCCCAAAACAGAGCCCTGAGGGACAGCACTTGACACTGGCCTCCACCTGGACATGGGGTCATTGGCCACAACCTTGTCTAGCTGCATCCATGCAGCCAGTTCCTTATCCACTGACTAGTCCATCCATCAAATCCATGCCTGTCCAATTTGAAGATAAGAATGTCATGTGGGACCATATTGAAGGTGCTACAGAAGTCTAGGTAGATGACATCTGTTAGTCTTTTCTTGTCAACCATTACCATAATCCCATCATAGAAGGCCAGCAGATCGGTCTGGCACAATTTACTACTTTTAGTAAAGCCATACAGGCTGCCTTGAAGCGCCTCCTTAATTTTTATTTCTAAAATGTCAAAATGGGATGTTTTGACATTGTTACAATAGCCTCTATTTAATATTAAATACCACTTACGCCTCATTCTGCAGTAAGGAGAATAAACATAGATCATCTGGGAAACCAGGCAACCTGAAAAGTGTCTTTATCAGGGAAGTATGAAAGACTGAACTACCCAACAATTCAACATATTGAAGGTCATTCCTAAATCAGTCATCAGTCTCTGACTTAATTTGAATTGGAATTCTCAAGGTGCTACTTAATCAAAGCTTTCATGTGTGGCAGAAATTGTTCACCAGGATGGAATTGTGTTTGAACAGAAGTTGCATTATTAACCAGTTACTGAAAACAGTAGGTTTTCATAGCATATTTTGGAGAGTTTGAGTATTCTAAGACATAAGGACCTCCTCTCAGTCAAGCTATCATATAGCTGGGAGCCTGAAAGCACGGAGCAGAAGGCTTTTGGCAATGTAGAATGGGATGTGAAAGCATAGAAGCCCCTCAACTTAAAGAGGCTGTAGAGTCCCATTCTAAAATCTGTCCAGCACAGTTAGGTGAGCGTTACTGGAGTCAGGTAGTACAGGGGGATACATCCCAGTAGTCATTGCAGAAAGATCACAGAATTGAAAGAACAGTCTTTCTTTCATAGAAATGTGAAGGAATGCACCAAAACACCGTTTGTTTTGAGAGAAAAGCAAATCCTTTTCTGAATGTAGAAGTCAAAAATCTATTTTTCTTTCTTCTGATATTAGAGCTGATTTTTTCATCAGAGTGACAGAGTTTTCTTTTAATGTGGCATCTTGATCAGTTCTGTCATTTTGTATCAGTCCACTAATGAACATCTTGATTGTGTGTTTGAGACCAACCTTGAAGAAAAGATGTTTCTAATGGAATAGGTAACAAGCAAGGTGTACAGCAGCTAGACACATAGAACAGAGAGACGTCTGTAATGTAAGTATGTAAGTAACATGGAAAGTAATAATGTTTTACACAAGTTCCTCACAGTCTGTACTGAATGGCATCTTGCACTGAGCAAGAGCTACTGGAAATTGCCTAGTAGATTTTTTTTTCAGTATGCCCAAATCTGTTTTTGCTGAAGACCAATATGGGAAAGCAATGCCAGCATGCATTTAAGTGTAATAGAAAGCAAAAGTGAACCACCTTTCAGGCTTGCAGACAATGAAATAATGCATACTTAAGAATTTCTAGTTCTCCTGACCTGTTTCATCCACAGCGGAGACTGTATAACCTCTGAAACAGGTTGTGTCTTGTTAATAATATTTTTACGGTCTCACATTCTGTATCAGTTTAACTTGTATTCCCTTTGTTTTCGCTTTTCCACCTTGTAAACTCTTATGCCCCACACTATGGAAGTTCTGGGCTTCCTAGGAGGACTCAATTACCTGCAGAGGCAGATGTAGTAAATGGCAATGCAAGGATGAATTGTCGAAGCAGATTTGTGAGCTGACATCTGATACTACCTGCAGCACTGTCAAGGGAGGAACATTGTCAACAAGCTGTTAAAAATGACTTCTAATGGCTGAACAAAGTAGATGAAACATCAAGAAAATCACTTTGTTCTTTGTTCTTATTGATTGCTTAATTTAATTGGCATAGTTTTATTGAATTTTTTAACAGAACAAAATGAGATTTTAATGTAATCTGACTGAGGTTGGTTCTAATTAGATATATTAATTTATTATGACTTTCTTGATTAGAAGAACTAAAACTCATTAATTTCTTTTGATGAAGTTATTTTAGACAAAGTCCCAAACCTTCCAGCTATGTGTGCTCTTGGTTATATTGGTGTATACTTTGTTAAGAATCTACAGAAGACTGAAGAGACCAAACAACTTCTTTTACTTATTTTATTGAAATCCAAATTCTAAAACCAACTAAAAATATTGAAAACTTCTGATATTTTACAGATACCATTCTGTAAGCTTTTCAGCTGTTGATACACCTGTGGTATCAGCCTCTGCGGTTGTTGCAATAAGAGTGAGACAAGGCAAAGTAGATTTCTTTGTTTGCATAACTTTTTAAGGCCTAATTAGCTTCTAGTTTCATGTTAATTCTTGATGACTTAAAAACCGAGATGGCAAAAGAAGATATCAGTTTAATTTTGCTGGATTAGATGTTGAGTGGTTTGCAATACAGTGCATTTTTGCTTTCAAGCAAATTGCTTGAAATATGGCTTTGTAATATGACTTAACTTCATTATTACAAGACAGTTTGGATCAGTTGGACAGTTGGAGTAATCTTGAAATTCTCTTGTATCATTGAAATTTGATCATTTCCTTCCAAGGTTTATGCATTGACCACATATGAACTTTATTTGGACCAAGAGGAGTGGAGTGTAAAGTTTAGATTCAAAGAGCTGTTCCATACTGAGTCTAGAGACGACTTCCCTGTCTGTTTGGTGTAATTTATGGGATAGTATGTACTGGTGAGGAAATACAAAGCTTTGTTAACACTGGACATTTTGACATTTCCAGTTTAAAGTTAGAAATATCACAGTAGTTTGCTATTTACTCACTCACACTCCGTTGTAAACCGTATTTTCTCAACAATAACCTGCATCTTACCTGGAAAGTATGGGACATACTCAAGTGTTACTTGAGTAATTCAGATAAGTTAAGTGATGTTGACCCGCACAACCCTCTGATGATGAGACTAAAGAGCTGTTGAAAGAGATAAGGAATGAACTGCTTTCTCATCTTCACTGGATAGAATGACACTATCTGAGTGTTAGTGGTATTTATTTGTTTTACAGAAAAGTTGAATTTTCTATCTGTGAAAATTCTGTAGTTTGTACAGCTTTGTTCATCTAACAACACACATAAAGTGACATTTTTACTGCCTTTTAGTCCTTTTTGAACAGAGCCAAATGGCTTGAACAGAATTTCAAGTTCAGGTATATAATTGTTAAGAAACAATGTCTTTCTCTAGAAATGTAATGTAACAGAGGCATAGAAAAGGATTCAGATGTTTCTCCTAAATACCTGCTATGTAATGCAATTTCTGGAAATTGGAAATGGAGATGAGAGACATCTCTATGGGATCTATGAGATGTCTCTCATCTCTATGAGAGACAACATAGTGTGATCACGAGTTCTCTATGTTCTCTTTTGGAATGGATGATTCATTAATGCACTGATAGAGAAATTACTGTTAAACAACTGATGGCAGTGAGGATGATGGCAAGCTGGGGAGGTCATTAATGTAGAGCAATGTTTTGAATATTTTCTTTGACTCATATGGAGCTGGTGTACAGGCCTCAAGAATGGTTCAGAATTCCAATTCCCAAGCACTGTGTTAACTTTCAAATCAGTAAGCACATGAATGCTGACATTCAGACTGCTGTATCAACAAAAGCAGAGACATCTGTCTATGCTCTGACAGGCAAATAAGAAGTTGGCTCCAACTTTCGATCATTTTGGTATATCTGCACATAGTGTTAGGCATTGTGTAACGCTGAGGTAGCTAAAGGCAATTGTGTTGATATGGGCCTTCATTTCTTTTGGATCAATTCCTGAAGTGTAAAATACCAATAAGAATAGGGGGCTAATTCTTAGTTTCATACAGATATTGTCAGAAAAATATGTTTAGTAAGTCTGTGGATGTGCTAAACATTACTGTTCTAATAAAATGTTACTAATTTTGCAGCAGTGATCTATTACGTAATTTTCTTTCTTTGAATCTTAATTGTTTTATTTTTCAGGCTGACATTGATAAGAAAACATTATTATGATCTTAATTTCTAAAATCAGATTTCATGCATTTTTGCTTGCAGAACATGTCTATAGGCATGTAAGACACACAGAAAAAGAATAAATCTTAGCATTTTAGAGGGGAAGATTGTTCATTAACTCTTCAGCTTTTTGTAGCCCTCCAAACAAAACTCAGAAAACAACAAAATTCAGTGAAATGTGAAGACTAATTGGCAGTAGCATTTGTATGTGGTGATTGTTAACATGTCAGGAGTATGTCTAGATTTCTGCTTTGATGAAGTTTTACTGTATTGCACAAGCCCCAGTTGGTGTTTGCGTTTCCTCTTGCTCATTACTCTCTGTCTTTAATTGGACATTGGTCTTACAGCGCATTGTTCTTGCTGCTTCCATCTTGCAGTGTTTGGAACACAGTGTAGTGTTTTTTCCTCATCTTGCATTCTATTAGTGAAATAAGCCATATAGGAAGATGGTATGAGAGAGGGTTTTCTAGGTAGAATTAGGAAAAAGAAACCCAACTCTTATGGTGAGCTTGAGCTCTTCTTACATGACACAGAGACACCTTTCTGCTAAATCAAACTTGACTGAACACTTGCAGCAGTCTGTAAATGCTCTGATGTTTGACAGCTCCTGTTTCAGGTTTCCTTCATGAGAGCATGGCTCACTATCAACTGAGCCACCCCTGAAATTGAATCTTAAAGCTTTCTGCACGTAGTATGCTACACTCTCATCATGCGGGAAGGAAACAGTCTGTTGCTCATTCTGACTGTGAAATGAGCCAGTGCTATGTGATTACCCTTCAGTTTGACTCTGGGAAGTAACTTGAACCTCATCAGATTGTGAGTTGTTTGGTTTCCCTGTATAGGTGTGCACTCTTTTCACAGGCTTTCTGAAGTGTTGCTGTAATTGCTGATTTGTGTTGATATTTCTTTTCACATAACACCATATGCTGCAGTGGAGAGATGCATTTATAACTTGTTTTCACACAGGCTAAGTCCTGAATCACACATACATTGTCTTGATGCAATTTTCTTTGACAGTCAAGAAAGCCTGCTACAGTTGTGGAAGCGTTAAAAGGAAAAACCAGTAGTGAAAACCAGTGGACAAAATCTATATAGCCTAAACAGAGGTGGAGTAATATAACAAATGTGTAAATGAACTTGTGATAGTTTCCTATTTGTGTCAGTTCACACAATAAAATAACAAAAGTTCATGCAAAAAAGTAATTAAAAAATACTTTAGGTCAAATGTTTCAATTTTCTTGGGAAAAGATGTGATATAGTAGTGACACTGGGAGAAAATTATTGTTTCCATTAAAAAAAAAACACCAACAAACTGCTAAACAAAAAGTGTTAACATAAATTTGGAGGAGAGTGAGTGTTTATGAATAAGAATACCAAAAATGATAGGTAAGCCTTAGAAAAACATCGTTCAAAGTTTTAAGTCTATTTCAGTCAGTGGGGTGAGACGTCTGTCTTTGACAGGTTGCTGTGTTTCTGTCTCTAATGGAGTTTTAGAGAAAAATGAAGGACATATCCAAGGCTAGGAACTGCCAGAGATGGGACCTGAGGCTAGACTTATATCCATTCTGACAATACCTACATGCCTAGAGCTCTCCTGCCTTCTACCATTCTCTCCATCACCGGCAGACACAAGCTATTTTCTTTAAGTCATGTCAATACCTTGGCCATTATCAAAACAACTTGATGAGCCGGAAAGTCATTTTGCATTGCCTTTTCAAACTTAGAGAACTGAATTCAATAAAAGCACCTCAGATCTTTTGGGAGAAGTGACAGTCTAATCATTAAGGAACATGTTCATTATGAAACCCCAGAATATATCTCACTGGGAGCAGGAGGAGGTATATTTGGTTATTGAACTTTCTTTTCTTCACAAATTTTGTCAATACCTGTGTAGGGAGAATGAAAGTGTTCATTATTGTGAGACTTACTTTGTAACCAGGATGTGCATCATAAGGATAAGAATATATTTGTCAGTGGAAATGATGCCATACCATATGTTTGCCATATATGCAGTGATAATTTTTCTTCTTGATGTTTTAACTTCCTTAAATTCACAGAAAGTTCAGTTAATCCTTATTGAGGTACGAATAAAAACATCATTAAGCACAGTTGGCTTAGTTTTTTCCAGTTAGTTAATATAATTACCATGCCTTTTTCTCTTGAGTAAGTCACAATGAGGCAGGTAGACAAATTCTGTTGCACTTGGTAACAACATTGCTTGGTTAGAATAATGCTTCTACTGTTTACTTGTTAGCGTTGTTAAGCCATTATATTTCCCCCTGAAAGGAACTTCTAAGGCAGTGTAAAGCTAGGACTCCACTTCCCAGAATTCTTGTTATCTGGTGGTATCACTGATCTAGTAGAAATGGGTGGTCTTTTAATCACAGAACCTCCATCTCACTCTAGTGTCCTTGCTTCTGGAACTGCTGAAAAGGTCGGTGCCAATCAGAGTCTCCTCTGCTGTGTGCATCTCTAGAGCATAAGTCCAATCACTTGTTCCTCCTCTGAAGAGAGCCTTTTCTTGCATCTCAAGTGCAGTAAGGGAGAGAAAGGGCATTCCCTTTGGTGAAAACTTTTTCTACTTCAAATCTTTTTTCATTCTGAATCAGGGCTAAAGCTCCAGCTTCTGAACTTCTCTGTTAATAATGAGAGTATTGTCAGTGACTTGGAATAGGTCAGAAGACTGATTGGTTTGGAGATGCATGTCCTGAAGTGTTGGGAAGCTGAGGATCTGGCAGAGCAATGGAGAAGGCAGGCTCTGAAGAGCACCAGAACTGCCCCTTTGCAGCAGCCTGCTGTGGGGAGGAAGGTGCATTTTTGGCACCTCCTGTTAAAGATTGTGGGTGCTTGGTTTATGAAGGTCAGAACGAAGGTGACTGAGGATTTTCTCTGCCCCCCTCTCCCCTCCACTCCCCTTGGACCCACAGGGAGTGAACAGAGATGTCTCAGCTAAAAAGGAATTGTGGTGCAAGATTCCCAGCCAAGATAGGGGAGAAGACCAGAGGCCTGGGGTGAGCTACAACACGTACTGGCCCCACAACTTTGAGGCAGCATTGGATTGAAAGCAGTCATATTGCATGCAGGTCATTCTACATGGGTGCTTTTTTATCTCAGCGTAGTGACACTGTTTTCTCAACTGCTGTTTTCTTCTTTTGTAGGCATTTTTTATATGGAGAGTACTTTGTTCTTTGTTAATTGCTTGTGATACTGTCCTTGGATACCTTAAGGTGCAGATAGTGAATGTCTATACTCGTTGCTTTGTCCTTTTATTGAATTTTGCGAAGTTAAAATTTAGCAGTAGCAATAGAGCTAGTCATTATGGTGTTATTTCTGCTGTGTTTCTGGTGTTTTGTGGAATAAAATAAAAGTTAGGGCCTGGAATCAATTGTTTCCTAAAATAAGAAAAGTCTTTTTAGGCATAATATCTAGTTAGCCATTGACTTCCTAAGAATATATGAGATAAAATATCTGTAGCATACATACCAGCTAGCCTATGTCTGTTATATCTGTTAAATTCAAGGTATGTAATCCAAAATCATACTCAGTTTATTCAAGATATCTTTTTCAGAAAAATGCAATTTTACCACAAGATTTAAACAACTGACTTTTACCTCCCAGAGAAGAATGTTGTTGTACTTTTGAGAGAATCTCATCTAATGAAAAGCAGAGCTTAATTGCATACTACTGTCACATTAAGAAATTCTGATTAAAAATCGTAGAAGTTTAGGTGTGGGAAGTGTGGACAAAAGTTGAACTTTTTTCCTCATAGGACTTCGGATTTTTAATGATGCTGTATATTTTAGAGCAAATTATTGTCTCCTAGATAATGCAGTCAGGGCTTTTCTAGTGCTTGATTTATCAATGTGACTGGCACTGAATTATTTTGTGTTTTATTCCAAGTACCATGAAGGTAAAAGTGACAAGGCTTCTGTCATGGATTAAGTACTGCAAAATCATATTTCATGACTCTGCTCACTGATGGTTTGCGGTTGGTTTTTGTTAGTTTTTTTTGGTTGTTGTTTGTGTGTTTGTTTTGGGCTTTTTTTTTTTGTTTGTTTGTTTTTCTGGAATTTTTCTTTCTCAATTCATATATTTTTTAACATTTAAACACCTCCTTTAGATGAAAGACACCATATTTTCTTCTTGTCTTACTGTATGACATCTGGCAGTCACTTAAATCTTCTGTTCCTTGGTTTAATTACATATAGAAAGGAGAGATAATTACACCTGTTGGCAAATATTTTAAGAATTATCCTTTTACAAATGAAAAACTTTTAAAGGGTTGTTGGGGTAAGTCAGAAGGGATCCAGCCTCATGATTAATGAAAAAAACCCAAAACCTGGATTGTCAGCTGTACATCTTCGCTTGTGGATTACAGAGCTTCCCATTTTGAGCAGAAGGTCGAGAACAGACGTGAGTGGATTTTGAATTGTATCTCAAATATTTTCCTCAGCTACTGCTGAGATTGGATATGAAGGATCTAGTCAGTAGTTCCCTCTATGGTATTTTAAAATTTTTTTACAAATAAACATTGCTGTTTATTCAGTTTACAGAAACCAATCATGAGCCATAGTAAAACAGCCTTAGTTTATAAGTTCCTCTTATATTATGTTTATGTCAAAGAGTGATTCAGTTGGATTAATTTAATTTATGCTTAGAAGTCTCAACCATATTTGAGACTCTAATATGGTCTTGTGTCAACTTTGCTGCCTGAGTTACTGGCTGTATAAAAGTAGAAGAGAAGCTGAAAGCAATGATGAGTCTGTAACTTGCTATGCAGTAGCCTTTTGCCATTCATGTACCTGGGCAAAAACAAGACACAATTTGTGGTTCCAATGTAATCTTGAGAAAGCAGAGAGCTGTTGATTCTGCAGAAATAAGAGGCTTTTTAACGTTTAGTTAGTACAGCTGTCAACAGATTGGCAAAATGTAAATGTAAATGTAAATGATTGTTTTAATCCTGCTAAACATTTTCTTTGGCTGATCTCGTGTATTTCATGCTAAAATTGATTTTAAACATGAAAATAAGCAATGAGCTCCTTCCAGATCACTGCAACCCATACTGTCTGTAGGTAAAGGCATATATGACAAGGGCTAGCAGCAACTGGGTTAGATATTGATTTTTGACTCTGTCTTCTTTCCTAATAATCCATCAAGAAGATGTGTGAAAAATTCTACTTCCAAATTGTTATTATGAAGTATTTCTCCAGACAGCACAAGAAGAAAATACCTAAAAGGTTTATTTATTTTTTTTTATTTTTACACGTAGTGTGGAAAAGCTGCTTTCAGATAGCAATCCAGCCTCATAGACTGTTTCCAAGAATAAACTATGTTGGGTAAAGGCAATATTTTGGGTAACATATCCAAAATAGGCATCTACTTTTTGAAACCTGAAGTTCAAGGAGCAGCTGCAGTGCTCAAAATTTTTGAAAGCACTATGTGACTAATATTTCTAATGTGTCCAGATATTTGAACTTAAATTGCTTCACTTGCCCTTGCAGAGTAGATACTGCTAGTATTTGATAGAAAGTTCTTCCATTCTTCTTCCAAGAATGTTATTTATTTAAGATAATCAATGATTCCCCAAAGCTGTTAGAGATGAGACGGCTTTGCTGTGGTCCTAGGACTTTATTTGAGCTGACTTCTGCAGGACGTCCTGCTGACTGTGCTTATCACTTCAGTTGTACATCTGCAAAAGTGATTTGGAAGGTGGAGACCCCTGTAGCTAGTGATCTAAGAGGTGAGGACAGACTTCAAACTCTCTCCGTGTTTCCTAGCATGTAATCAGCCTTGTCTAGGAGAAGTCTAGCTAGCACATTTGACAGCTAACTGAATACTCATGGTGTGTAGAGTTTGGTAATCCTCTGCAATTCCTTGAAAAAATATGAATAGTAAGAGAAAAGCCTGCCTAAAGAAATTGTTAGTGTTCAAAGAGGTGAAGGTGATCTACTGGTGTTGTCTTCTACTTTCCAGAACGTTGAGAGTGGCTTGTCGTTTGAAATGTGTCCAGAAGAGAACAGGCTCTTCCTTGTGCCCTTGAGTACATCTGTCATTTTTTGGGTTTCAAGGAGAATTTGAAGAAAAGTCTATGCTGTGTCTCAGTTATCTAAGATTCTGTACGTGGCTTTGGAGAGAGCTGATGAGAATTTCCACTGCAGTACACTATGGAGAAATCAGGAGGAAGTGCAGCTGGCAGTGAAAGACTCCAGCCTTAACGATCACTGCATGTGATGACTGGGCTGAGAGAAGAGCATCCTTGGCTTGTTGGCTTGACTGTTGTGCATTGACTAAAAAAGGATGTTGGGTGAATGGTGTCGGCAGGATGACTGACCTTTCGACTGGTCATTTTGATGGGCACTATAATGCAGTAGCCACTTAGTTCTCTCTATGTCACACTCTCCACCCTAATCTGTCCAATTGCCTTTAGACTTGAATGAGTATTAACATATTGCAACCTTTTTTTCAGCTACTAGTCGTGCTTTTGAAAGAATTCCCTCCTTACCACTTCTTTGTGGTGTGTTAATCCTTTTGAATCCTGAGCAGCAGTTATGACACCTTGCCTTTTACTGTGACACAGATTGGTTTCACACATCAATTCACCAAGTTACACAGAGTGATAAATGGCGTGTTTTAATGCTAGACTCCTGGTATATTGTCAGACAGACAACAGTACAAACAGTAACTTACAAACTTCAAAAGGGCTCTACCAAGCTAAATAAAGTAAGTGGAGCTTTCCTGCATAGTTTTCATTGAAATGTTGACAATCCACTTGCCATGGTTAGATTTTAATTTGTGATATTATTTTTCCATACCAATACTGAAACTACCACATCTCAGAATAATAAGAAAATGTTTCTATTCAGATAAATAAAAAAATCTGTTTGTCATGTGTTAGGATGTTGATTTTGTCTGTAACATATTGGAATATTTAAATATCTGATGTTCATTCCTTTGCATTTTAGTAATGCTACTATGATATGTTTTCTGAAAGATACTTATTTTCACTTATTTTTAGCCTGCACAAGCATTTATAGGATTTTGGTTATACATTTTAGGAAAACAGCTTGAACTTTAACAGTAACACTGAAACAAACATACACTGGGTAATTGATAAATTTAAATTACTTTACTACCGTGTAATTTGTAATGCATTTGCACTGATTTAAAGTTAATTTCGTGTGAATTTAGACTTCTAAGCCCCTGTCAGCCAATACATTGTCATTTTTTATTTCTTTTTCTTAGTAATATAGTTACTATTTTAACATTTGTTAGATTTTAATGAACAGAAAGTTCATTAAAATGCGAGTTTAAATTGCTTGTTGGTCGCTGTAGTTGCCCTACAAACAAACAACTGGGTCTTTTCCCCATCCCCTCCCTCTCTCCTGCTCTCCAAGTCCAACTATGTGGACTCCAAATATCTGTTGCTGTTTTGTTCTACTTTCCTGCTTAACATAGAGGTTATTTTTCATATTTGTGTGGACTGAAAAGTTACGTGTATGTTTGGGAGACTGTACTGCAGATTTGTCTGCCTATTGAGTTGCGCTTTACTTTCCCTGGTGGAAGAGAGTGTTGGAACTGAAATGCTTTCAATTTTTGGGTCTAGACTTGCAAAGTAATGAATCGCTTTCCTTTCTTTAGTGATCTGATGATTTAAGGAGTAGAAAAGCAACGAAGTCGTAGCTGGTGGTCGGTGGCACACTTGGGAAGTCTCTTTTAAGGGCTAAAATAGAGAATTGAGAAAAGTTTCTTTAAATGTTTGTCCGTTTATTTTGGTTCATACACCAAGTCCTCAGACCTCTAACTTTCTTTGTGAGCGTTGCATTTTTTGCCTCTAGGAGATGAAAAGGCTGATATTTTTAAATCATTGCAGTTGTCTTTGTGAGCAGAAGCTTTCCCTTTGCCACAGCCATGCTTGGCTTTTTAAGCTCGTTTAATGAGCAATTTAATGCTGACAGAGTCAGATTTTATGTGAGCCGCTGGCTTTGCTCTGGTTTGGGGAATACACGTGTGCTTTGCCTGCTTTCTTACTTGGAAAAGGTGACATGACCTTGAGAACTGAAGCACGCCAAGAAACTTGCCGAAGAGTGAAGCAGGGCAGATATGCCATTCAGGTATCCTGCTGGAGACAGCCACACTTGGGCTGTGTTAGAATCATTACAAAGGCTTAGCTGGGAAGTCTGTGGCTTTTAATGCCATTTCATGGTTGTAAAACTTGTTGTCCCACCAGCTAAAAGAGTGGGTGTTTTAATAGAATAAGCATTTGATTAATGAAACAACGTGTACTGTACAGAAGAAATGATCATAAAAAGCTGCTTTTTAACTGCCTAAAGTACCTTTTGCAGCTTGGAACCTTTTATCACCTTGTAAATCGCCCCTTGAGATGAATAGTTGAAGTTAGACAAGGCACACTTCCATTACCAGCATATCCTCCTTCAGATAATATTATAGAGCTTAGGCTGCAGCTGCTTCAAAGCTGCCCTTCTCACCAACACGTTTTTACATCTTGCTTTCATTATGCCAAGGCGCATTCTATGTTATTGCAGTGGCTTTGCTTTTAATAATCTTCTTGATGAAAACATTCAGACCTGAGGGAGGTCCACTATTTCTCCTTATCCTTTTCTTACAAGGTGGTGACCATTTTTTGCTACTTTTGTTCTATTTTATAGATAATGTTCAAAGGTGCTAGTTAACAAGACTTAAACATACTCAGGAGGAGAGGAAAAGGTATAATAAAACCTACTTTAAGCCAAATATAGGAGAGAGACTAAAGTTATGTCATTTTCATTATGGAGGATTGAAAACTTCTCATTGCTTCCAGTGGGAGTATAAGCAGGAAAATAAAAAACATGACCCTAACAGCAAACAGATGGCATTCCCTTTTCTGTGATTTTGTACACTTTTGAAGTTGTAGAGGAACCGCATAAGCAGTCATGCTTTCAATTATTTTCCCCACTAACAGAGGCAGACACAAAATTTATTCGTTTTTTTTCTGACTGATTACTCTTCCATTCCAGTCAGTGTGTCTGAGCTCTAAATTCTCTTATGTGAAAGAAAGGGAAATAAACGTCAGAAACTTCTTGGCCTCAAAACCAAAGGAAATATTTACTAAGTTTAAATTTTTATTTACTAGCCTCTCTCTTATTTTTCCCTTCTTAGGAATTAGAATGGAGGCTGCAATGATATGGCTTCAATTTAGTAGAGATGAGCACTCAGAAACTCTACTTATCCATAAGAGACATCTCTCCACAAAATGAATGAAAGACCTTTTCAAGTTCTTTTTTTGTCCCTTTCTCCATCCTTGCTGAGAACAAGGATGAATAATCTGGCAATGAACAGCCAGATTTAATCATTTTCCTTTACAATAATAGTAAGAAATCTGTTATCTCATGTTACTACTAACCTGAAAGCATAATCTTATAAAAAGTGAATATGATAGATCCCATAAAGACTGTTAAATGGAAACACAATACAATGTCAAGGCAATCAAAATTAAAATAATATATTCCCAGTATGGCTTCAAAATAGCTATTTTGTTTCAGAGTAATGATAAGCTTAGAAACAAGAGTATATTATGTTTCCCTATACTTCTATGCTAGGGTCTCAAAGCACTTTACAGCTGTAAATTAAACATTGTTTTAGATGGTGGGGGGAGGAAGTCAACAGTTTGCACATGGAGAAACAAAATGGGGGGGACAGTATAATGTAACCCATAGTTAGGGGCAGAAGTAGGAAGACAAGCACAGCGTTTTGATTCATGTATCTAGATTCTATGAGCTTGACAGTCACCCCTTGCAAAATGTATTTTTGTGTAATTTCGGAAACTATTCTGCAACTGCTAATGCTGATATAAATCAATGGTCACGGGGAAGGAAATGAGATATTTCTCGAGTTAGATTTCTGACTCTGCTATTGATTTTCTGTGTACCTATGTCTTAACATTGGTCTGTAGTTCACTTGTCCTTTGTAAACTCATGCACTGATATCCTTGAAAGAACTAGATAAGTGCAAACAGGTTTCTTTCTGTACTGAAGATGCCTGCTGATAGCTGTTAGATCTCTGTGTGCAGGTTCTTCTCCTTCATCATGCTCCAGAACTGACAATTAAGAGCTGCATCCTGTAGTTTCAGAAACCAATAGGAGATTTTTAGCAACTTTTTGTTGTCTTTTTTTCAGACCCTTTGGGTATGAGGTAAGAAACAGCTATGGATATACTGTACAGGGCTGTTTGTAAAAAAATGTTACAGGAAGCCTCCTTGCAGCAGGCAGAGTGATCTGGTTTCTTTTTTTCTGGACACCAGGGATGCTAATATGCATATATTGATGAATACTTGTACATTTTAGCTATAAAACATTTTATATTTTACTATAGCCCTTGGCATGGCACATGTCTCATCCTTGTCCTAGGATGTCTTGGGCAGGTCTCAGGAATTGTGCCTTTTCAAGTCATGGGATGTGAATGACTGTCTGAGATGTAGTCATCTGTACTGTATGCCTCCAAAGTTAGGTTACTCCAGCCAGTCCTATTCCTGGATGGCATAGCTTTCTTTCGAAAAATTGTTTTATCTATAGGTCTTTGCTAGAGTAGTTAGAATCCCTTTTTTTGTCTTTAGCTGAAGTCCAAGGGCATAATCTTTGATAAAGCTCATTAACAGTCTATATCAAGCATTGTTTCACACAGAATGCAAAGAAAATTAGTTAAATCTGAACTGACTGACTATATTCCCCATAATAGCAGTTATAATACTGCATTTTCACCAAACAATGATTTAATAATCTGAGCAGGCCTGTTGGTTTTATTTTTTTTATGTCAGCCTTTTGTGTGAAGAGCCACTGAAACCTCTCCTTTCTTTCCTCTTTTCTTATTCTATTAATTTCCAGGGTATTGCATTCTTGATCATACAAATATTCAAGAAAAACAATGGAGCAGAATTCTCTGGAGTGACTCTTCAGTGAAACCTTCTTGTCCTAGTCAACTGCAGTTCCTAATTAGAAATAAGGCAATCTGTTTCACTTTCATTAATTTTTCAGTCCAGCATTTTTGCTCTGCTCTTTATACACAGCACACTCTCCGAAGTTTCATGTTTTGATGAAGACAAATAGAATTTCAGTGAAACACTGCAATTTTTTTCTGAAATGTATCCCTATTCCTTAAGATTCAAAAATAACTCCCCACATGTTTTTAGACATTCTGGTGATTGGTTTGCTGTGTTAATGATGTTGGATTTAGAAATGTTCCAACGAGACAAATATCATGTGTGAATGTAATGAGACTGGAATTTTGAAAGAGAATTTTAATTACTTTATTATCTCCTAAGAGAACTGAAGAATAATGTCTGTGTTAAAAAGGTTTTGCTAGGAAAAAGCAGAATCGGAGTTAAGGATGACTAGTGGGTTTCCATTATGGTGTTACAAACAATGTCTTAGGTATAGCATTTCTTTTTAAAGAAGTGAGAATAAATTGGCTATATCAAGAGGTAAGTTACCTTAATAAATTTTCTTTGTTGATTTAAAATCCCTTTCATGAAGTGCTGGGCATGCTAAGAACTTTTGGATTTCTCTATTTAAGCAACAGGAAGGGAAAAAGAGGTAAAGGAGTGGTATGTCCAGGTTTTCATAGTTGCAGATAGTAAAATTAACATGAAAACACATATCTGTAATCTAAAGAATCAATTATCTGTCTAGATATGAAAAAATTAATCTTGCACATTCAAAGCAGCAAGTCACTTCAGAGCTCAAATGGAAGTCTTCCTATTAAGTGGTCAATGGTTCAGGCACTTCTTACATGTTCCCCAGTTTCTTGAAATATACAGCATGAATAATCTTTGCTGCTTGGAACTGATGGGGAAAATATTGATCTTATAACTTTAGGAATAACAATAATAGAGAGAAACTTTCTACAGTCACTGAGACATTGATGGTCTTGACCTTTGCTAGGTTCACTATCTTGCTTGGGGCTAGCTCACCCTTTTTGAAACAGGTCCTTATTTCTGATCATTCTTATATGGTTTGTTCTTTTTTGTCATTCTGTCATGCTTTTTGGCCCATGTCTTTTCCCAGAATTGTTAGGTGAGAATTTTAAGGGAGTTGGGAGTTAAATTCAGAGAAGTTTGAATGCCAAGCTGCTGTGATCTTTGGATGTGCAGGATTAATTTTTTCATATATGATAACTGACTTTTTAGATTACAGCTATCATGTGTTTTCATATTAATTTTGCTGTCTGCAACTATGAAAACCTGGATGGTATCATAATAAAAATACCACTCCTTCACCTCATTTTTTTGTGTTATGTATTCACCAGGCAATTTACATATATTTAAGATGGATAAAAATCACAGAATTCAAGTTTCTCTTTTTACAACCTCATGAAATTTGAATGATTTTAATATAAACATTCAGTAACTGATGTATAAAAGCAAAAATAATCCATATTTGAAATGTTTTGCTAGTGTATTTAAAAGCAAATTGCAGTAAACAACTCGCTGCTGGTGAATTAAGTGCTATGATTTCTTTGGGTTCTCTGAGAACATGTATTTTCTTAGTTACTGCCAAATATTAATTTCATGCCCTTCTCTAGATCCTGTAAGGAAGAGTGGTGAAACCAATTGAAAATGTATGTTGCATTTTTGTTGACAGCTTGTAGAATAAGTTTCAAACTTACGGGATTCCAAATACTTTTAACATCTGTATAATAGAGAATTTATAGCGGAAACAATCAAGGTGCCAGAAATACTGCAGTGATGTGGCTGATAGGACTGTAACTAAATGAAAGATGTAAGATAATGCACTGATATATTATCCTAAAAGTGCAGTGAATTTGTGACTGGCTTGCGTTTGAAATTCTGTTGAAATCTGACTCTAGTCAAGAAAATAATAGGATGTATATCAAGAGATATTTTCTCTCTTGATCTTCTAGTATTTCGGGATGTGCTTTTGAGCTAGAAATGATTGCCCTAGCTCCCTGAATGTCTACAGAAAACCAGACAAATGAGTATCCAGTAGCCTTAGACTTGCAGCTTTCTCATAAAAAGAGAAGTTGTCTCTGATAGATACACCCCTACCAAGGTTGGCTGCAGCAGATTTAATTTGATCTTTCAAGCACGGATTAAAAATAGTGTTCTTGTTTCAGTTAGAACATTACCACTTAAGCTTCAATACAAAAGGAGCTTTTTCATCATCCCAAAGCACACACTCTCGAACATTTTAACTGACAGTGGTTTAGTATTTGCATTATCTTTTCCTGATTGTGCATTTTTCACCAGAGACAGATGATAAAAGTTTATGTGAGAAAAGATCTGCAGTAACATCAAGAAAAGCCTTTATATTCTGTATTACTTGGGACTGCAGAAGAAACTAGTGATGGCTAGAAATTATATTAAAAAATTGTTGCATTTTCCATAAGTGAGCATTTTTGCATCTTTGGCTGATACTGCTGTTTTGCAAGGAGGCAGACAGTATCAATCTTGTTTTATCATTAAAGCCAAAGTTGTAGAGAGTTGGAAAGATTCTTCCAGTATTCATGGACCAAGGAAGATAATTTTGGCGTGGATTAATTGTTGAATTAAAAATTCAGCCTGTCTGTAAGTAGAAGTAAGAACACACATGTAAGATCAATTATTTGAGAAAAATAAGGTGTCTGGGGCCAAACCCTAAATTTATTTGCACCTCAGATAGATTTGCTACCATCCACTTTCATGTATTTTACATTGTGTTTTCATTTGACTAAAATGGAACAGCCTTCCCAGGTAAGTGGTTGAGTCACCATCCCTGAAGGTATTTAAAAGCATGGTTTACTGGTGAACTTGGCAGTGTTAGGTTTCTGGTTGGACTCAGTCATCTCAAGGGTCTTCTAAATGATTCTGTGAACATGGTTTGGGGCTCGAGGACCTCACGTAACAATCTTTGCTTTGATACTGGATTCATCTGTACTATACTGTACAAGGCGGCCACTGTGTTCTGTTGTCATGCATGATGTTATGCAGACTGATCAAACTGTGTTGATGTTCTGAGCATTTGACAGAGTGCTGTAAAACTTGAAGTGTCTTCAGTTATCTTGATCGGTTGGTTGGTACTCCTTTCTTGTTTCTGTGCAATCAGCTGGGTGAGTGGGAAATGCACAGAAGTGGCCAGTCAGTCTAAAAGTATGGACTGGCTAAAGCTTGCATGTTGCAGAGCATTACTGTATTTCACATAATTTATCAGGCATTAAAATTCCAATATCTCATACCTGTAAGGCTGTAGTGAGAGCTAAAACTGCACTTATGAAGATTGCTTTCAAAAAATGAGATGTTAATAATTCACCCCTGTCTAATTGTAATCGATCTTTTTGTCTGTGGGTTTAATGTCTAGTCCCATTAATAAAAATTGGTCTATGCTAGAAAAATCTGTCAGAGAAATCATCAGTGTATGGTTAAATTTACATGTCTGCAGAGAACTTTATATGCACAACTTTATATGTTCTTGTGATCTCTTGGTTCTTAAACCCTTGATTCAAAATGCATTGTATTCAATGAAAGAGCCTTCCCAGCCTCCTGCGAGAGACTGAAGAGAGCACTTGGTGTGTTTTTTGTAATCTCTGCTCCTGGCAGAGGTGCCTATGGCAATGGATCCCTGTAAAATTTTTTTTTCCTACCTGGACAGAAGGTTTTTGTACACAAATTAAGATCAACTGTCTGGCCATAGTTTTGTCCAGAGTATTACCCTATGTAATTGGGATGGCCTACAGCAACAAGTGGAGCAATGCAATAGGAGCAAATCTATAGAGCAGAATAATTGATCTTGAGGATCTGACATTTATGCTACACGCATTTCAAAAGTTTTAGATTGAATTAATGTAGGCGTTTTCCATAGGTGAGGGTGTGCTGGGTGTTCTCCCAGACTTCTGTCTCATTTAGTTCAACTGGAAAGGATCCAGGTGCTCTCTGGGATTAACCTGTTGTACAAACATGGGTATGATAAATGGAGAGAGAAGCAAATATACATGTAAAGCACATTCCTGATACCAACACATTTGCATTCAGTGTTGACTTGATTTGAGCTGTTATGTGACTGAAGAAGTAAAGCCTCAAGATCAAAATAATTGATAAAAAAGACAGGTTTAAAAAATAGCCATTTGATTTGCAGATTATGAAATTTTACTCAGAATTACTAGACAATTATTTCTGTAATAGTTTCAGATTCTCTTTGATTAGTGTATTTGCACTGCAGATGCTGGCAACATGTATTGTAGGTGTACGTATTCCCATTTAAAGGAGAAATCGAAGGATGATGCCAGGTGGGAATACTCTTTAAGGCATGTGAGCAATGAAATCTGTTACAAAGGAACTGAGTTTATTTGGATATTGAGAATGATCTCTTTTATTGAGATGAAGTTAGTGTTTGTAGTGTGAAGAAGTAGGCTAAGAAATACTTAGTGCAAAATTTTATTATGCAAGTATTGGTCCTATGTTTGACTTTCTTCCTGACCTAAAAAACTATGATCTCATTTCCCAGCTTCAGTCTAATCTGACAATAGTGGAGATATTTCAAACATTCTAAATCTCTACAAGTTTGTGAAAATGTGATGTTGGGTAGAAGAAATACCAGCTGTCTGAGTTGGGGAAAGGTTGCAAATGAGCTCTCATTAAACAACAGAGAATCCGCACTAGAGGAAAACAGGAACCTAGGACGTTATTAGATACAGGAATAGCCACCCGAACAGAACAAAATGCTCATCAGTTGTTTTGTTAAACATGAAAATTTAATTTACATTAAGATTTTTCCTTTCATCTTTTACTGTGAAAAACTAAAATTAGGAAGCTGAAATTGAGGCTTTGTATTACCAAGTATCAGTAGGTTGTCTGTTCTCTTTGATTTAAATGAAAGCAAGATTGTTGCATTTTACTGTTCTATAGCTTCTAGCCTATTTGTTTTTGGTGATTCACTGGAGCAAATAAACAAGAGAAAGACAGTGTAGTTCCTGAAGCCATGTGTAAAGAACACTACCAATAATCTGGAACTTCAGTGATGCTGTAAGTGAAATTTGCTGTTGCTGAGAGATGCTGGATGACGCTATTGCAGGCTTACTGTTTCTTTTATCTACGCATAGCAGCAATGCTCTTTTGAAAAGAAGTGTTTCATCTCATCAGTGGTCACTTGACAAACTCTACTCTGCATGCATCTCAGAGTCAGTTTTAGAAACAGCAGGTTAAATGGCCACATTTGTACAAGTAAATGGATAGTACCAGATTTCCAGAACTCATGCAGGCAGAAGATGTTTACATCCTGCTTCTACATGAGGAATTCCTGCCACCAGAAGTTTCCTACATTGATTTAATTGGGAAATGTCTTATTCAGATGTCCTTATGTAATTTCCCTGACAATTGTTGGCTGCTTTCCCTTATTCATGAAAATACAAATTCACCAAAAAACCGTGTCACAGAAATAATGAGAATGACTTCTGGCTGGAATGACATTGCATTTGTAACTCAATTTATGAAATGCTCTGAAATGTCAATTTAGAAAGCTGAAAAGAACATATCCTTTAATAAAGTATGTCCTTACAATATAGCATTAGAAGTGTCTGCCCAGATGGGGAAAATACATTCATAAGGTTGCCTTCCCAAACGCATACCTGTGCATTTTCTATCACAGTACAGGAAAAGATGAAGGGGATTTATTTAATTTTGCTTTTCGGCATAAACCCTCAAGATCTCAACTTTCCCACTCATTTTTTTAGAAGTTACTATCTGTGAGGGAATTAGCTTTTATTTTAAGTGTTGTAATTTTATAATTTCTCAACTGCCAGGTGGCTAACATTAAAAATTTCAAAATTTGCTTTCTTTCACTAAAATATGGTTCTTCATTTGGCTACTGATCTGAAAATTATACCCAGGATATTAGGTCTATAAATATGAGAGATTTATAACACTGCCTAATATTTGGAATTGGCAATAGTTTAGACTGGTTTGGACTGTGTGTCATAAACCTCTCAATGATAACAAGCATCTAGGTGTCCTGATTCTCATGTACCTTATTCTGGTTTTGTACCAGCTCCCTGACCGGAGTAGAATAACTTCTGATTTATGGATATCAGATTTGTGGCGTCTGTGTATTATCTTAATTTATTTAAATTAAAATGAAATTAATTAAAGCCAGTTCTGAAATGTTTTGTCAGAATGCTACATGCACAGTATTTTTCTATGTTATAAACAGATACTCCATGGACATTAGAAATTCCTTCTGATACGAGGACATGCAGCTCAGCTGACTTAGTCTTATGTTAGTTGTAATGAACAAAATTTATCCCACTGCTGCCAGTTCTCAAGGTTTTATGTATTCAAGCAATTCTCCAGAAGCTAGTGATGCCATTCTTTATAAAGAGCTGATTTTTATTAAGTATCCCATTATCCTTTCAGTAGTTGCAGGCAAGAATCGTCATCTTCGCTTTAGAAAACTGATACAGGTATTACAATTTTCTGAGAAGCAGAGAAGTCTCTTCTTTATTAGAAATCCCTTCTTGATTAATTAATATGAGATGCTGCTAAATGTTCTCATTCATAGGCTCAATATGTTTAAAAGTTAAATGTTCTTTACGGATTGTCCACTGTTTGTAAACATCAATCCCATCCATACATACTAAGGAAAAAAACTAAGAGCTGGATTGTATGGGGTCTCATAAAGAAGGTGACTTTCCAAAACTCTGCCTTGGGTGGTAAGATAAGGTACAGCACTGGATGTAACTGTGCCTCCCTAGCAAACAACAGAAACTTATGGTTTATATAGATGATATCACCACAACAGAAGGATAAACTAAGAATGGTGTGTAATTTTTGCTCTCCAACGACAGTCATGGGCGTAGAGTGCTAAATGTACTTAGGAAAACCTGACTGTCTAAAATCCAATTGCTATATTCTGTAAAATCTTCACTGAAACAGTTGAGTTATTCTTTAGTTGAAGGGAGAGAAAGATGGAAAGAGATGAGATTTAGAATAGCTAAAACTTGATAGACTTGACAGACTTCTCTTTATCTTTAATCTGCAGAATCATAGATTAAAGTATTTTCTTTATAGAAATATAAAGAAATATAAAGTATTTTCTTCCAGTTTTAAAAATCCTGGTAGTGTTTTTGTAAAGATAATTATACTCACTTCGTGTTTTATTCTGTTTCATGGTTTGTATTTTACTGGCAGTGGTGGGCCTTTGGTTAAGAAATGTGTCGACTGAATGGGTATTTCCTGATCTGATATTGATTAATTGTTTCAGATCTTTCTATGCCTTATTTCTCCCTAAACCTATGGAAAAAATTTTTAGAATTTTGAGAATGCTGAAAAGTGATACATACTATATGCACTAAATACTACAGTCCTGTGTCAGATGCTGCTGTCCTTACACCTATTGAATATTCTCCAAGATTTCAAACAGTCATATGCAGATTTTGAGCAATGTAAGAAGACATTTTTCACTATATAACGTTTTAAACTAACAATGTCCCAGAGTGCTCAGTAGTTTCCCTATTATTTTATTTAATTTAAATCAAGGGTTTAAACCAGCAAGACTATTTTGCTCATAAATTTTGTTTAATTTAAATATGACTTTTTTTAATTCCACAGGGGCTATTAATTTTGTATGCATGAATAAAAACTTCCAGAATGCGAAGTATTGGTGATTTAAATACAAAAGTTGTATTCTAAAATCTTCAGTGAAACAATGACTTTTTCCTTAGTTGAGAAGGAAGAATGACAGACATAAGATTTAAAACAGTTAACACTTGACAGGCAGACATCCGTGATTTCTAATCTCTAGATATGAATTTAGATACAAGTTTGCTTTTTTTACCTGCATGTGTAAAGGATAGATATGTTTTTATCACTGAATTTTGCTTAATTGCTTTCTGATGGTATCTAATACTACTGCTTAAACAGCTATGTTTCTATTAAAAGGTAGGCTGTAATCACATATCCTCTACTTCCAACTTCCAAAAAAACACATTAGAGATCTTTTTCATTTTAGTGTTTGAAATTTGTGTTGTAGTAAATGAAGTCCACAGTCATTGGTTGTATTTTGAAGTTTTTTTTTTTTTAAATTTAAAGGGGAAGAGAGCAATAATCCTGTCTTCCATGTATTTCTTTAAGAATTTAAATTTTTTCAAAGATATTTACTGGTGCTAATTACTGTTGTTCTAAATACAACATGTTGGCACAAATTGAAGAGTTTGCTGTGCATATGATAATCCAAGAATAAAAAGATATTACCAAACGGGCAGGATGTTTGCAGAAAATGTGAGAGCAGCAAATTTGAGTTCTCACCTTGTCTGTGCGAGATCAGCAATGAACCCTGTTCTCTGTATTTTGGGTGAATGTCCTGAATTTCAAGTTTTCTTCTGTGATGTGGTCACTGATGTTGTCTGGTGAAAATACAGATGGCCTGATTTTTGCGCAAAAAGAGAATGGGAAAATCTTTGAGGTCTCAGAAAGCTCCCAGAAGGCTTCCAGGCTTCCTGAGTATACAGGGAAGTTCGTGGTGTGGTTAATACAACCGTAATAACTGTTCAGCCCATGGAGCCCACTCCTGCCATCTTTGCTGCAATTGTGAAAACTCAAAAGCAAGAAAGATGATGACACTGCAGAATGCTGAAACTCAAAGGGATGTTGAAATACTTGCTTATTTCCTTTTCTCCTAGCTGATAAGCAGAAAGATAAAAAAACCACTCTACATTTGTGAAGACTGTTTATCCCAGTAATTTATTAATCAACCAGTGGAGAGATCTTTTCTGCTCCCTTGTATTTTTTAGGGTTGACACATGCCCTGTTTATCTAGCAGATCCCAGAACAGTGGATTTTAATTAAAGGATTCTGGAACTTCATGAGCAAAGTTAGACCCATTTCTTCATACTGCTATGATTCAGTTAGAAAAGCTAGAAATGATGAGCAAATGGTTAAAGTTTCCACTAACTGCCCAGTAAAAGGAAATATCTCTGTCATTTTTACTCTAGTGAATTTAGGTTATCGTAAAGAAAAAATAATTGCATTAAAGTCTCAGCTATTACATTGAGGAAATAATCTTGAAACAAAAGAGGAGGAAATAGTAAAGAATTTGTGATGCAGGTCCAATTTACTACACAGTTCCTGGAAAACAGATTAGGATTTTCTTAAATTTGTAATGAGGCACTTTTTTTTCAACCCTATCATACAATGTAGCAAGAGTATAATGCTAACTAACATCCTGGGCATTATAAAATTTGGAATCTGCTTGCCACTGCATAATTCCACACAGCAAAAGGAAATCAAGAGGGATTAATTCAGTCTCTTAAACTTAAAAGGTTGTTCTAAAGGTCCCCTGCCAGCCAGTCTTATACTTTACCTATGGGAGATGGCTGCAAGCAAAAACCACCTGGCTACCTTCCTTTCACAGGCCTGTGGACTTTCTGATGTTGCACCAATGTGTCCCCATAAAATAACATGTGGTAGGCAAACAAAATCAAATGTATAAGAAGCTACTATCCTTTGTTTTAGGTTATTCCTGAGAAATGGGCGTAAAAAACCCAAGTTAACCAACCCTTCCATTCTTTGAATAGGGTGCTGGTAGCAGGACTTGCCTTGTCTCGTTTCTAATGTGAACCAGCAATCTCACACTAAGTGTTATTTCATCTACTTAAAACTAGCTTGCTTATTTATTTATTTATTTATTTATTAAAAGAAAACTTATCTGAAATTATGTATCTGTAAGTATTCATAGTATTCATAGTATCTGTCATTCTTTAATCTTTCATGTCACCATAGCAATACGAAATGGGCAATCAAGAGCTTCAGGATGGGGCATAAACATGGGAGTTTTTTCTACTTGTATATTGTCAGGAATGTCTCCTCTATTTTCCAAAGAGGCAGATGAAGGTAATTTCTTCCTTCAGGATAATAGCCACAGACTAATATGAGCTCCATATTGATAAAAAGGTGCCCAGATTGTAGAAACTTATTTACTCCCAGGTTACTTTACATCTCGGGCAGAATGCTGAGGCACAGAGTAACCTGAAAACACGTGTCACTGAAACAGCACATATTTTGCTAAAACAAAAGGTCTATAGGCCATTATTAGCATTATTTCTACTGCTTAGCTGTGAAATCTGTACAAGTACTCCTAACAATCTGCAGCTTTGTTTTGCTTTTGGAAATAAGCAATTCTTAGCCGGTTGTCCTGGCAAATAGCCACTAAATTCTAATGAGAGTAGGAAAATGAGCTCATTTTATATGCATATAATATTCAGGGGGTCTAGTTTTACCAAAGAGCTTTATGTAAAATCCCTTTTTTCCCCCCAATATCCGTGACAAAGGCAGTAAAATATTGAAGTCTGTTCTTCATCAATTTTCCAGTAAACTCATCACCATACTATTGACTATGCACTCAGCTAGCTAATCAGTGTATTGGAAAATTAATTCAGGCAGAGCACCAAACCAACAGATCTTGCTTTTTGCATATGCATTTGGTCTGATTACTGAATTTGCAGAAAATAACTGAGTTACTGTTTTCATGTGGATAGCAGGAACTCCCAGGATATGAATTTTGCTATATATATAACAATTGCTATATGTTGTGTCATATCTCAATTCTACTTGAAAAATGATTGCATGGTATCAGACAACTTATACTGTTATGAAGAAAATCAAATCAATAAAGGAAACTGTTCTGCCTTAGAGCTGCTGAGTTATTTCAGTTATCCTTTATAAAAACCTGTTTAATCTGGAACTTCACACATCTTTTCCACTTGATTTTTATATTAGTGGAGTACAATGACTTTTCAAGCTAAGATCTAGCCTGGCTGCCATCTGCATAGGAAACAAGGTGATACACATTTTCCTCTCCAGAGAACAACGAGTAAGTGAGTATTATCCTCACGCCACTGAAGAAAGCCTGAGGTGTCTCATAGTTTTTCGTTGTTTCACTGGAAATCTCTTACACAACTAGAAAGGGAATCCGGATTTTCTCAATCATTGCCCCGTTCTTTATTGACAGAGAATGATTTTTTTGCAGATCATTCTAACTGGTGCTCTTCCCTTGTCAGTGTCTCTGGAAATCTCTAGCCTTGCTTTCTTGATTTGTATAGCACTGGAGCAGACTGACTGTTTTAAAGTCTGTGATAGCAAACTGAGAAGCAGAAAATGCTCTCTCACTGAAGGTAAAGGTGCATATCTTGGGCCATGAGGGAGCACACGTGAATGAGTCTCCATTGGTTATTGGTCCTTGTCTTTTCTCAACAAGATTGAAGCATTATTCTTCCGTTTCCTTGCTAGTTTTCCCACTGAACTTACCAGAATCTGTCTGTCCTTCTTTGGTCTTCAGCTTTCAAAGAAGGACTTGCTTGTCAGTGGTGGCAACAAAAAAACAGTAGCTTCTCCAAAAGTCCTGAAACAGGATATAATTATTTCCTCTGAAAGTAATATTTTACATTTTACTTCAACATTTTAATGCAAAGTGTTGTGTGAATGCCGTATGTTTTCTGACTCTGTTTTTGTTTTCCTGGATGATTTTCCTGGGACCATCAGGCAAATAAGTATATGCAAGGGTATATGAAGAACTATAACCTGGGGAAAGGGTTAGGCATTTATTAATAAGATGATCACTGGTCATTTTTCTACAGTTTCTCTTAACTTGAACTGATACAAAGCTTGACTAAAACTAATGATACAAAGTTTGACTAAAAGTAGTGCTGTACCAAAAGGAGGTCAAAAGTACTCCTCCAGGAAAATAGTTTGTTTTTACTTAGACATACCTTAACTGCTAATAGTGTCACTTCATTTGATTTACTTTATGCAGTTGGCAGCTAAACAACTTTACAGGCTCCAAACTTCAATTTTCTGCAGACAGGCAAGTGGCCTAGAGACCATCTTAAATGTGATTAAAGATGCATGTTAATTCCTAAAGCAGTTAGATAGAAATAACTGTAAAATACTAACTTTTTTTTTATTTTTTTTTTTTTTTAGCAATTTTTGGTGGACACAGGCTTTTTGAAAATGTATTTTTTAAGTGTAGTTTAGTTGCATTTTTCCCTGAACATTCATTTCCTAGTGGCGACTGCAGATAAAACTGGTTCTCTTGCATTATTTCAAATAAACCATATTCCATAAAGAAGCTTTGTTTTGGCTGTATATTGTGACAGTTCTTTTACACTGTTTTCTATTACACCCTTAAGCATTGTCACTTGATTCTTATAATGTTAATTACCTCTGAAAGTTCCCTTTAGCCCTTCTTAAGAATATGAGTAATTTTAAATGCATCAAAATTGCTTCCATCTTATGTGCATTTATTAAAAATAAATAAACTTGACCCAGCAATTAAGCAATAAAGAAGTATATAACAATGACGCTAAAAAGCTTTCTTCCTAGGTTAAATTGTGTATGTTTTGCCCAAAGTGAAACATTTTTTACAGCAACAGTAGTGTCATACATATATTCTCACATATATATACATATATATGTTGATATTCGCTCTTGAGGGAATATAATAGTTTAGACTGAAGGAGTTTCTTTTCCTCCTAAATATGGTGCTTTGCTTTATGCAGGAATTCAGGTCCACCCTATGACTGTGTAGCACAGGAGCTCAGATGTCCTTCCTGTCTGATTCCCTAAACTGTGTGTCTGTGTAACTGATGGGTTGGCAGTATAAAAGATGTTATTATGAACCCACTGAAACCAACGAGTCTATATGTGAAGTCAGTCTTTCTCAATAAGTTACCAAATGGTCCATGGTCATTAGACCCCATCTTTTGGATATAAACACTAGAAAGGCCCTTCAGTCTCTCCTAAACATCAAATCTTTCAAGACATCCTAGACCATTTCTTTGTATGTAATATAAGGTCCTCTTTGTGCACATGACTGAGCTGTCTAATATGGCTCCCATGGATGCTTCCATAAATATTTTTCTTCAATAATGTGAGCTCCTGAGAAAAGTCCTTTGTCCTTTCTTTCTGCAGGATCTCCCTTAATTGGTTCTCCTCACTTGGCTGGTGACTCGGGCGTCCTCCTTGTCTCTCCCCCCTGCCTGTGCCCTCATGCCTTGGAGTCATGTGTGATTTCCTTTCCACCTTTACAGTAATTGATCTACACTCTCCTTTCCTTTGAGGAAATCTTGCCCTCACGAGATATTTAAGGATATAAAGTAATGACTTATTGCATCATAATTTAGCTTGTAGTTGTTAATACTGGTTTTATCAGGACTTCTCTCACAGCAGAGATTCTTTCCTGCTCAGGACACAGTATGCTACATAAAGGATAGACATAGTATGCACAAGGATCAAGTTTGTTTTGCCTTGCTTAATGTTAATATTTGATTAACGTTTTACAAAACAAATATATGTAAATTAAATGTCTGATTTTCAGTTTCAAAATCATAGTACCCCTGACTGCAGACTTTCATAAAACCTCTCAGTGGAACTGGAGTAGACATACTCCTACTGAAAAAGTCAGATCTGCAGAATTGAACAGTTCTGGCAAAGATTTTAAGGAACCAGGATTTCTCTCTATTTATACAAGGGAACTGTAGGAAAGAAATTTTTCTTAATCCTGGGAGTAGGGGAAGGACAAGGGGAAGGAAGCATAAACTTATTCTTCCAATATTTTTTTACTTAATATTTATATCATAGAAGTGTTTTGTTCTATCCGGCCAGCTTTGGGCTATGGACAGATTCTTCTGTTATTTAGACAAAAAAAGTTGGTATCCAAATACCTATGAACTACAGGATTAGCGTACTATTCTTCTCACTTGCTGAGTTTAGAAGCTTAAATAGTACTTCGTTAATTGGTTTACTGGTGAGGTGTCTTTGGATTCTGAGACAGTTTCCTGTGTGATACGGCACTGAGGAAGATGGCAAAAGGATTTCACACTTGTCTTATTTCCAGGCTCTGATATTAGCGGTGCCTATTCAAATATGTTATGGCATGGAAATGTTCTGCTTGATAGTGAATTACAGAAAGCAAAAATTAGATCATTTCTTGAAACTGCTGTAAATCGCACTGGATACAGAGTAGATACTATATAGGGAGTACAACACTATTTGAAGTTAAATTTCCATTCCATTGAACCCTGTATGTGCCTCTAATAACGGATTGAAGTGAGAGAGATGTGTGTAAATTATGGTTTTCAAAAGACATGTTAGATTTGGACTAACTTTGGGCCAGTCTTTGCCCCTTTTGATATGTCTCCTTTTAGGTGTACAACAGCCTCAAACATTCTTGCCATGGAGGACTGCATGCAGAGTGACTAAAAATCATCCCATTTATTCTCGTTTTTATCTCTCAGCAACAATATTTCCCTTGATTCTCTCCTGCCTACAAGATACTATTTTCTGTAAAAATAATTTTGCAGCTTCCACCAGCAGACACGTATGCTATTGCTTCCAATCTCTCATCTAAAATCACTGACTGACAAGTCTGACAGAAACAAATAGCAGGTGGGTTGATAGATATTGTGTTTGGATTTGCTTTAAAGTGCTTTGTCTCCTCTTAGCCTTCCTTTTTTTTTTTTTTTTTTTTTTTTCTTTCCTCCCATTTTTTTTTTTAAAGTTTTTTTTTCCCCTTTTTCCTTTTTTTTTTTTTTTTTTTTTTTTTTTTTCTGGCTCAGCACCTTTTTGTGTATAATCATTAGGATCACAACTTCCAGTTTGCTTGGTATGTAATCATGGGTCACTATATAAATACTATCACAGTTGTGGATATAATGTCATGTTACTGACTTCAGAATATCATGTGCTTTTGCTTTTTTTTAGTATACCTCTGTATCATATTCCTTTAATTCCTTTACGAAGAAATGTTTTTCAGTTTTCTTTCCTTACCGTATGGCAGGATAGACCAACAGCACGCCAAATGGCTTCTAGATCTCTTGTTATTTTACTTCTCTTCTCAATATGTACACTTTTGCAGATGCCGATAGATCCCATCTGTGGCCTAGTTGAAATATTACGAATGACGCAGATGAAAACAACGTATTAGCAGAAATACCTGAGGAAACTTGGGCAGATTGCCTTTTATAGTCTGCTGGCTTCTTGTTCCAGCTGGACTTGGGCAGACCACAAAGATCCTTAGCTTCAGAGTTTGCCCCCTCTGTGCATCAGCTTAGAGTTCAGATTTGGGAAGTTCACAGTTGTTAATATTTGTCCACTTTCTAAAGATTTTTTGCTTCTCATCACAGAAAACCTTGCCAGAAACTTGGTAGCCTTATCTCCAAAATGAACACTTTTTTATGTGTTTGCTTGTACCCTTCATTAATGAAGGAAGTATAATTGTATCAGAGATACTTTATGTTGAATTCAAACTCCAAAGGTAGGTAGGTATGTGAGGCATAAACCAGTTACTCTTAGACTGAACTAGGTCAAGGAAATAGGCCTTTTTAAATTTTTTTGTGCAGTTACTAAAACCTGTCTAAAATTATAAAAATGCATATAATATAAAAGAATGAGGAAGACAGGTAGTAATATAATCTAATTACACAGTACTTTTATTGCAACAGCTGGTGAAAGACCTTATCTGGATATAAAGATTAGTATCTCCATTTTGGAGAAGGGGGAATTGAGGTAGAGAGCATTCAACTGGTTTCTTCATGATGACAGAATAAATCAGTGATAACAAGTGAATGCAGACACTATCTGACACAGAGGTCTCTCTCTATGTTACTGGGATTCCTATCAGGGGAAATCTGCCACAGAATGAAAGCGAAGTCTTGTAATTTTGGGATGCTTAGAGGTAATCATGGTCTTAGCACCTCTGTCAGAGAAAGAAGAAAGGAACTGGAACATGCACCTTAATCCAGTACAAGTAGATTCTCTTTAAGTATACTATATATTCATGGAGAAATTGCAGTTTTCTGATCATTTTCTGATATGAGTGTTCATTTGGGAATTTGTCTGTGTGTTATGTCAAATCTCGATCCTCCTTGTAACTTCTTCAGTGAAAAGCAGGAGCTGCAGGAGGCTCATTCTTGTGATTTGCTTCAGTTGCCATTGCCAGCAATGAGGAAGTTGCACTCATGTATTTTTCATTGCCATTGCACTGATGGATTGCCTTCTGCTCACATATGTGAAAAGGTTATTTCAGAAAGAGGCCATTTTTTCTTCTAGATGTATAACAGTACCAGGCATACCATATGTAACAAAATCAGTATTATTCTTCACCATCATCATCAGGATGAATCTGTGGATTTTTCATTTGTGAAAGAAATAAGCTTGAATTGTGATTTGAAATAGTGAAAACCTTTCCTGTAGCAGAGGGGAGGCTGCAGAGCAAGTTGAGGGGACTTGGTGGTTTGTTTTTGTTTCTCTCCTGCTTTTTGTCTGTTCTAGGGCCTGTCATGTCTTTGCTTTTTCAATTTTAAGGATCATTTACTATTCAAAGTGTTAGCAGTTTAGTCTTAAAACCTAGAGGTAAGTGGCTAAGAAAATGTAGCAGTGGATTTATGTTGTCCTGTCAGAATCAGATGAAGGGGAGATGAAATGGAAGAACCAAAACACTCTTCTTGAGGGTAGAAAGCCTGCTGAAGAGGGAAAGTCTGTCTGCCCCAGAGCAGCTTCATTGTCAGCCTTCTCCTTTAGGGTAGCAGATCTCTGAGGGAATTAGACAGGTCAGCATGTGAAAAAGTAACAGAGATATGTAACTATGAAGAAAGGAAGACTGAAAGCTTGTTGATGGGTTGAAGAAGAAGGAATCACAATGTCTAGATGAAGATCAAAGTTTATATACTTTCCCAATTCTCTGAATTTGCTGAGTTCGCTAGCAGGTCATCTGTCACCATCTGCTTTAGTCTGTTTCTAGGAGCTTTCATTGGTATGGATAGAAGTTATGTTAACAAAGATGGCAACACTAAACTCTATGATCATTCATAAGAAAGACAAATAATAATAAAGAGCTTCTTCTGGAAAGAAGCTGTGGGAAAGTGTTTGGGGTAATTGGCTGTGTTGGAGAGTCAGGGGAAGAGAATGTTTCACTTCCTTCAGTTGCTTTGAGACTTCCAGGAGGAACTGCTACATTATTAGTAACCCACTCACAAAAATCTGACGTTAGAAGGATTTCAATTTAAATAGCAGTGCCATTTAAAAATAGCTCTGTGTAATAGCATTCTTCCAGAAATAGCAGGGAGGATGTGGAATCAGCAATTGTAGGAAGTGAGACCCTTACGCAATCAAATGTTGCTGAGCATATAATGACCATTTGTTTCTTCATTCTTTACAATGACACTTTATGTAGTTTAGGAAACTATCTGTTATAAACTAACTATGTGTGGGTTTTTGAATGGAGCTGTCATAGTTTGAATACAGGTATTATTCCAAAGAACAGTGGTTGTCATTGACTCATTGCAGAGATTGGTGGATCAACAGAAAGGTGAGGCATAAGATGGACATAGTGAGGGAGACATGCTAAATGTTCTGTCCCTTGTAACCAATTGTCACAACCTGCTTAGAAAAGCACACTGGATACTTCCTCTGCCATGCTTTCCTAGGCAACGGGAATATATAGTCAACTGTTTCTGTCTTGGTTAAGAAAAACACTTAAGCTTTTTAATGGTAGGCAGACAGTAATACCAAATTGGCTGGATTCTCACCACGTATGTAGTACCTTGCTGACCAGAGGATTTCTGTTGTCTGCATGCTATTCTAGACTTTTATGATGAGTGACATTAAGACAGCACTGTAGAAATGACCTCTGAGTATTCTATTTATTTATTTTAAAAAAAGACAATTCTCAGGCAACACAGATATTCTGTGAGTCTTCTTGTTGGAATGCTGGTTTCCCTGATCATCAGTTTCAGGATCTGAAGGAGATGGATAGTAATGAAAAAAAGTGTATTAAATCAGCTGTATTGTCATTAGTTTGTGGTTGTGTATAGATATATGTGTACATGCATGTGTATGTGTAGGTATGTTGAGCAGAGAATATCCTCAGGTACAATTACTAGACCTTTTAAATCATGTTAGTGATCAGTCTTCCATTTAAGTGTCCTCTTTTGGCGCTGTAAACAAATGCTGATTCTGATGGGATCAAAGGACAGGAAGGACTCTAGATCATAAACCATCAGATTCAATGCTGAAATAAAACTAAACCAGAAACAGCAACATAAAATAATTAATTTTAAGGTACTTTAGACTCCCATAAAACTGTATAGAAGTTTCCCAGAACAATATAGAAGTTTTTCTTCCTTTTCTAACAAAGATAAACATTTATATTTAGTTGCTTTGGCATTTTTGCAGGGCAGTTTGGGGCCATCTTATTAACTAAGATTGCAGTCAATTATCTGCTTTATTGAGTATTTGTTTTCATTTGAGTGATCTTTGTACTGTTTGCCAGATAATTTTTCTGTGGTGAGGAAACTCATTAGTGCTCTTTCTCTACATGCTTACTAGAGTCTTACTCGTCTGAAACGGAAAATTCCAATTAACGTGATCTGAATTTGATTGGAGTGGTAAACAAGTACAAGCTACCTTTGTGTCATTAAAATATGGAAAATCATATGCTTGTTTTCATTATAATTTCTAATTACTTTTTTTTCCTGCTTGATGCAAATAGGAACTAGCTTTTATTCTGACATAGAAGATACAGCATCAAATCAACAACTTTATTTTATCGCATGAAACAGATGGTGAAGATCACAGATATTTCCAAGAAAAGACAATGTAATTTCAGTGCTAAATTACCCTTGCTCAAGGGCCTAACCTCTAGGAGTTGATAGGGAATACAACTTTATGGTGTATTTCTTGTTTTAGTCTAGGCTTAGCTCACTTGAGGCTGGGAGAGATTGACTCTTTGCTTCATGTTGTTGTTTAAAAACAAAACCAGGCCACAGTGTAATCATTGGTAGTTTCAGAGCTGATTTTAGTGGGTCTTCATTCACTCAGTGGTTTTTGCAATTTATTGCTGTGTATAAAGAAAGAAAGTGATCAGATGGAAAACTCCTGAGCTGCTGGAACCAGTGACAAAGCTTTCCCTGATACACTGAAGATAATCCAGGCCTCTTCCATAGTGTAGTGTGACAAACATTCTGTGTCTTGAAAGGTATTTCTCATTTTAGGAGATAAACAATAGCTGCTTTTCCCCAGGGACAGGCAGGAAAACAGAATGTGCACAGCCAAGCTTTCATAACAACAGAATATAAGCCTTTCATCCTGTGAAGTGCCTAGAATCCTGATTTCAGAGTAAATGAAGTTTGTATTTAAGCACATATTTTGAATGGCTAGGAAGGACACACACTAATGCAATCTGGTTATAGGCATGTTCCTTTGTTCCTTAAGTCACCTGAAAAAGTAAAAAAAGAGTAGATGTTTAGACATAAACATTGTGGGAAAGTGAGAATTGCAAACTGCACAGCAGTTGATAGTAGAAGAGTTTTCTAGAGCCTCACAGAAAACCGCACTGGCCCTGGAGAAAAACAGAGTTGCTTTTAAGGAGTGACCTAAATATTGCAGATCCTCAACTGCTGCAGAGGGCACACATGCAAATGCCATAAACCATAATATAAACACTGTAGATTTGTGCTCAGACAAGGCACAACTATGGGCTACAGAAGAGTTAGTTCAGAGTCAGGTGGGCACCTGCTCATGAGATGTTTTCTCTTAGGTGCCCACCAGTCCACCATGCTTGTCAGTAACTGGTAAGACACTTGGAGATACCTCTGCATGTAGTGAAGTCAGCCTGCATGCACCCAGATACAATACTGTTTGCAACTGAGTGTGCCTGCAAATGCCCTGAGGAGAGGCCAGATTGATTTAACAACTCCTCTGATGGATAACCACTTGTGGTTTGTGATGCATCCTGTCTAATTGAAGTAGTATGCCATTTTCAGTAAGCCAGAAGCAATACTGGATCATGTAAATATAAATTTAGAATGCACCAAACAACTTCCCAGTGGTTGTTTGTGTGTTGGTGGCCCAATTTTTGATGCTATTCCAGCTGATCTTTTTAATCAGAAACCTGCCAGGGCTCCTGGCATTTCTCCTGCCCAACCTCCTCAGCAGGCTGCCTGTCACCACTTTGGAGCAGAGAATTCCAGGTTTCCAGGTCAATTATTCTCAGTGGTTTAGCCATCACTTTATATTGAGAGGTTGTAATAAATTGCCACAAATTTATAAATTACCTTAACTGGGATTTTGTGCCCTATGCATATATTTTTGAAACAAAGTAAAAATTACATTTTTTGTTCCATTTAATTATACTTAAGATTGGCTTTTAGAAGTCTGTTGGGAATCTTTCTACATTTTCTGAAGTGCAACACCTTTAAGTAAATTCATTTTTCTAGTTTTGACACTGTGTCCAAGACCTTCTAAACTTAGCTGGAATATATCCAACTTCAGTAATTTAATTGAGACACATAATTTAGGGGCATCTACCTATCTCATTAAGTTCTGGTTGGTATAGACACAGTCCAGATAACATCTGAATTGCCTTCTGTATGTGGATCCCTTCCCTCATAGCAGAGGAGAAGACTGGAATGAGATTGCAAGAACTTAGGAGACACAGGTGTGTGCTGAAAGTCATGTTCTTCCATTTAAATTTAGATACCTGTTTTTTTCAGTTTGACTTTCCGTTCTGCTGAGCACCTAGTGGTTCGTAGAGGTATTTTTTTTTTTTTTCTTTTTGTCAATAGGGCAAATGCATTCATCTAATTGCTTTAATATTTCTGCAACGATGCTGTGAAGAATTGATGGCAGAATCACTATTTCTGAATGTCAGGCCACTTTACCTCTTTTTAAAAGGTTTTAGAGCCTTAGCTCTAGTCATGTAGCTTGGAAAATTTCTGATCAAGTTGCAGTTGGTATGTTTAAAGAGGATCACATTTCGTACAGGTGTATATTCTCTCACATTGAGTTGGGCAATAGTTTCTATAACCATTCCTTTCAGTGGTAAGATTTCTTTAAATGAAGTGTGAAGTTCTTAAAAATGATTTCCACCTTTTACTTGATATGATGTAAGGGAAATAAAAAGGTGGTTTGTAGATATTTCTGATGCATGAGCTTCTTCTCTAGTCTTTGTTCACCTGCAAAGTGAGAATGTTGCCAGTTACCATACAAGTACCTGGTCCAGTTTCTGTATCTGTTGATTTGGAGATTGTACAAAGTCAACAACAGGTCTGTTGTTGGGACTGCAGGCTGCATGTATAATGCTGTATAATATGCTCCTGCAATGCCCTTAAATAAAATGTAAAGTTTGAGGAAATATAGAGTTGATTTGAAACTCTTAAAGTTTTTATTTTCTAACTGCACAGTTTCAGTGACTGAAAGATACTGAGTCTGAGTTAATGAAAGGGTATGAAAAAGTCTGTCTTAAAACCAGGCAGAAGTGCATGTGCAGTTATTGTATCATTCCTATTAGTCAAGGACAGTTTGCAATGAATTTCAGAGGGAATTTTTGTGGATTGGAATGTTTAAACTGCAGAAGAATGGCAGCAGTTCTCTGCAAGTTTCTTCCAGATAACATGATTGCTTTAAGAGTGCTATTTGAAGGATATTGAAGCTTTGCAGAAACTAAAGGCAAGTTTAATGGTAACTTCAATGGGGTCAGGAGTTTCTGCTCCATTCTTTAGCTTTTATAACAGCTATTCAGTTTATCAGTGATTGAGATGAAAGTAATGACAGACCAGAATTCTAACTGTGTAAGTTATTTACATTAATATTGCTCTTTTCTTTCCTCCTTCTGAGGGAAAATGATTAAGGTAATAATTTTTAAATTAATGTATCTATGGAGTGACCACAGTTAACTCCAATGTTACATGCTGTAGATTTAAAATGTCTTATTAAAAAAAAAAAAAAAAAATCCCTGCACTGGTCCCTCGAAAGAGTCTACTGCATTGCATTGTAACCAAGTCTAAATACACGTACTTTTATGGCATAATTTCAACAATAGGTACCATCTGCTTAATGTGTTCATAAAACCAAATATTAATTTCCTGGCAAATCAGTTGTAAACCAGAAAATATTATTATTATTGCAGTAATTTTTACATAAGATAAATGTCTCAGTGGCTCAGAAGGTTAAAGTTTAGAATAAGAGCTGGCATTTACTTTTCTCTGCAATTTGGCTAAAATTAAATTGCCTGATCCTGAATCTAAGTCATATTTTATCTTTCATAAAAATAGAAAAGACCTGGAAACAATCTGTAGACCACCAGGATGTCTGAAAGTCATTTTCCAGTTATAAAAATAAACTAGCCTTGAATTTATTCACCATCTGTCAATCTTCTCTTCCTACCAGGGAGCTGAATTTTCAGACAGGTTACTTGCAGTGGTAAGGAACAGCTGTAGAAAGCAAAGATACCAAGATTGCTCTAATTATATTAAGACACAGAGCGGCTTTTGGAAATTTGAAAGAGTTCTGTTGCAGTGTCTGGGGAGAGATTTAACATTTTCAGGATTCTCAAAAATGCACACACTTCCTACCATGTCTGAACCTCCAAGGGTTCATTCAAATAGAATGGAAATGGGCAGAGTGACATTCCCTTGCTTAATTGTCCTCTGCATCAGAATCTGTGTGCAGGGCTGGAATCAGAACAGGTGAAGCAAGAGACAGTGTCAATCTTATTAAGGTAAAACTTGATGACCAAAAGAATGTTACCTCGCCATCATAACCTTTGGGAACCTATTGACTTTGACTCTTATTAGTGGTACGTTATTCTGTTTGAGAAAGTAAAGCATAAAGTGATTTTTAGTCCATGAATGATGATGACTGTTGTTGGGTGAGCCGTGTCACGTGTGTATGAAGAGGCTCAGATTTAGCAGCGTGTTCTCTGTCTCCCTTCAGGACGCACGCGTAACAAGATTAAGGTCACCTCTACTGCAGAGAGGGGTGTAATCAACCTGTTTGTATTCTAAGGTTTTTGTTTTCTATTATAATTACTGTTAAGATATGTCACCACTCAATAAACATAGGGGTAACTGCATTTGAAAAAGCCCAAATCTTATTTTGACTGACTGAGGTTCTTAGTGTCACAGAGAGATTGTTCAAAAGTAGTTTCTCCTCTCAAGAACAAAACAAGCTAAGAGAAAGCCGAAAGGCACAACAGAAACATCTCTGTCTAACTCCTATAATGGATTTGACCTCAACATATTAACAAATTAATGAAAGAAAGGACTTTCGGACCAAAATTATATGACCTTGAAGTGTAAGAAATGGCAGGTTAGATCTCCTTGGAAACCATTAGAAGTGTAAATGGAAAGCCTATTCCTTTATCATACACTCTGTAACAAACCGAAAAAAAAAGTGCTTTACAGGATGAATGAAGTGCAAGAATAGTTAAGGAATTATTTGAACAGTATTTCCAGCTTGAAGATAAATTATTTCTGTATATGTCTTTCATCTTAGTTCTTTTATTTGAACAAAAGCAGCTTAAAATTACCATGACATATTCAGAAAACTGCTGACAGACTTCACGTATCTCTACACCAGAATATGCAAAGAAGAAAAGGAGGCAAGAAGTATGAAGCCATGCTGTCTGTCAGACTTACAGAAAGACTGGGCCATGCAGCAGATTTATGAAACAATGCAAATCATTTCCTTACAATAAAATTGGAAGTATATGTCATTTTTTCCCAAAACTTTGTACATATACTCTTTTCCAAAGCCTTGCAACACAAGGCTGTCAGTTCCACATCTTCAGGTGCTACACAGTTGAAAATATGTATGAACAAAGACTAGATTGCTGGCAAATAATATATTCTCCTAGAGTTCATTTGTGCTAGTGTTACTCATGGTTCTGCTTTACAAGTTGTCCTGCTCACAGCAGAGGACTCCTGTGAGTATTGGGGCAGAAAGGCTGAAGAACTGAATGCATGACATTTTATAAAAATCTAAGGAGACAAGTCATTATTAGTACATTAGAACTACATCTCTTTTCTTTTGTCCCTTTGGTATCTGCTTGGCATGGAAATTCTGACCCTATTAACACTGGCTGAGTCTGAGGTTTATTTCTGGAAGCTTTTAAAAAACAGCTGGGGAGTACCTTTCACTTTTAGTCATATACCGTGGCTTCTTTTTCATGTCTTAAAGTTGAAAAAAATCCCAGGGCTCTTCCTGGCCTTATGTGACTTTCATATGAAAACATCTCTGTTCCTAACCTTATCAACTTTCTGTGGTAGATAGAAATGGCCAAGTGGTACCTCTATTTGATAAACTTCAAAAAGCTTCATTCATATCCCAATTCTTATTAAACTTACCTTTTTCAATTCACAACTTTTTGGCTTTGCCGGAAAATTAAAATTGTATCCTTAGGCTTCATTCTGTGTGCAGTATTTCATCACAAGTATGATGCCACGACTAGCTTATTCCTGAGTCTTCAGGTGTTTTTATTGTGAAAGTCTTTGGGTCAAAGTTACCTGAATTTCTGAGTATTAAACTACTGAAGTCCATCTTAAAATATTCTGTGCTACTCTTTGTTACTTCCATTAAGGATTTCCTTCAGGAAAGAAATAAATGGCTATGTTACAACAGGACCTTTTTCCCTGGAGTCTTATAATTCAGGTTCATCCTTTCAGCTGCTCTTAAATCTCATCCATACTTGTGTCATCTGTATCATATTTTTATTTTTAATGTTTATAGAAAAAAACCAAGTTAGATCTGTTCATGTCTTGTGGTTAGCATGGCTGTCAGGTTTCTGAATCTTCTCAGTTGCAATTCTAGTTCCCTTCCTTTGCACTACTGCTTCTAAACTCTTATGCATGACCAGAATACTGGACATACAAATCTTTTTTGAAGTGTTAAAAAATAAATATTTCTCCTTTTGGTAGAAGTCCAAAAATCTTGCTGCAGGAAAAACTAGACTCAAAATATTATCAGCTGACTTGTCCTAATCCTAGCAGTTTGAGTAACCCTTAGCTTTATCATTTGATTGTATGAAGGTTAACTATTAATAATTCATAAGTTTTCTTGGATATACTTTTAGAAACATCATAAATGGGAACTTTTCAAACATCATAAATGGGAACTTTTCTTGATAAGAAAGAAATAAATAGAACACTGTAATCTCAAAGGAGCAAAGAATTCCTGGAGCCAGCTTGCTGGGAAGCTGCTGAGCAGTAGCCAAGATTAATTTGTTCTTTAGATCTTGGTACTCTGAATTTCCCTACCACTCAAGATTGCTTTGGTGATATACATTATCTTTTTCACACCTATAGCAACTTTAGATGACATTTTCAGAGGTGGTAAAAAAAATGAACTTCACTAATTTGTGCTCGAGCTATGGGAATCCAAGTGAAGTTTTTCAGGAAACAAACTTTCTTTGTTAAAACTGTGCAGACTGACCCTTGATTTGTTAAGTTTTTTTTTTTTTCTTAATAAAAGAATGGGGAAAACCTATGTATTTCCGTTCAGTTTTGCCCAAATGAGACATATGTAATTTGGTTTCAGAATTCAGCTTAATTTGAAATCATATACATTTACTCTTTTCTAGCACAATGGGTAATATAATCCAATATCTTCGTTTTAATATTTACAAATGTTTCAAAGTGCTTTGTTTTATTTTATGGAATCAACCAGAAAACTCCCCAAAATAATTGTTCACATAGCTCAAAGAATTTGTGCCCAATTTATTTAGACTCGCTGTAAATGTTCAGCAGTACCTGCTTTTATTGAAAACAAAATTTCTGTGTAACAAAAACAGAGGTACTGTATAAGGAATGTTGTTGACTTACTTTGATTGGGTTTTTGTTCTCACTTTACGGAAGGAAATGGATGGAAAAGTCAGTTCATGTACAGAAATCTCTATGACATTTCTGGCAAGATCAAAAGACCAGTGACTTGAAGCTTTTCCCTACATTATGAATACATGGATGACAGTGACAAATGTTGTATTAATGTTATCTGCATTACAATGTATAATACAGCAGAGAAATGGTAGAATTTATGGGACTGAACTAAGAGAAACAAGATCAGGCAATGATTAACATCTGGACCAGTGGCTTAAGACTTGGTTTCCTAAAATTAGATGGTTAAGTCCGGATACCGGACTTTGGTCACTTTCAAATATGTAACTAGATTTTCTGGAATGCAGAAGACAAGTAGCTGTCATTTAAACCATGTTTTATAAACTTAGGTTGGTACTGTAATTGGAATAGTTTATTAATGGTTTAGTTTGATATTTTGTTTGTACATGCTGTATATGAGCTTGTTTGAAAGCAACTGTGAATAGTTACTGAGAAGTAGTAAAAGAAGAGAATTTTGGTAGAACTGCTGAGATACTGACCATCTTAATATAAACTGGTAGCAGGATATCTGTAATGAAAATCCACAGAGAGACTGAATTTGCAGTTGAAAAATTCCAGACTGAAATGGTAAATCTGTGATATGATGATCTAAAAAATATAAAATGAGTGAGTGTCAAGAAAAAAAAAATAGGAAAAGGAAGAGACTGTGAACAGAGTTTAAAAAAATTGTCTCAAGTATCTTTCATTTTTCTTTGTATGATTTTCTTCTGATTAAAGCAGCTCAAATCATTGCTAGTTAGACTTAGTAACCAGGCAATTAAATAAGATGAGAAATCACAGAAGAAAGAAAGATTTGAAAAAAGTTAAGGTCTCAAATTTCAAGAACACATTTGTACCAGTCTACTGTTTGCATTTGGTATTTGCACATTTCATCATTTTAGATCTTTCTGAAGTATAACTATGCCACTGTTATGCAAACATTTTTAGAACTCAGATTAATGTTAAACTCATATGTTTTATTCATTATTTTAAAGTTTCATGCCACTTTTTAACCTAGTGCTCTAAAAATGATTAGTAGCAATAGATACAAAAGTGGTGTTTCAGTGACTATTTCTAGCTTCTTCTACTTTGTTCTTCAGAATTTGAAACATTCTAGAGTAATCATTTTTACCTGTCCTCTGGAGAGCCTAGGGGAGTTGAAGTCGTGACTACCTCTTGGTTATTTGTAGGTACCAAGAAGTGAATTAATGAACAGGCTGGTATTGAGCTATTATTTATAGCCAAAGGTTGATCTTGGAGATCTTTTCGAACCTTAATGATTCTGTATGTTCTGTATATACTCTGACCAGTAGAGAACCTAGGTTCTCTGAATGTTTCAAAAGAAAACCTGGCTGACAAAGAAACAGGAAGAAGTAAAAGCACAGGTAGTAGTGGTATCCACATGACTGTTTTGAGTATTTTAATCCTCACACTAAACCCATGGAATGAGGATGAAGTTCCTAAACGCAAGCAAGAGATACTTGAATTCTTCTAAAGGATCAATCCTGTAGACAACTGATACACATATGGTATAAATTCTAGGGTGTTCCTTCTTTTTTTTCAGTTCAGACACAAAGCTCCTAGCCAATTGGCAATGGAGAATTGTTGGATGAGGCTTGTCTATAAAACTGGTCCTCAGTTAGATAAAAGTAATGCATATTTCTTTAATGTTCTGAATAGATAACTTGTTAGATCAAGTTAGCCAGCCCTAATTTATGACAAATTTAGATCTGACAGACTTTATTGCAGATTCTTTTTTCTATCACCTCCTTAAAAAAAAAATTCCTGCATCTTTCTTCCACTGGTTACACAGGCCTTCAGCCTACCTCCAGGTGAAGTACAATTGAATGATTTTATAATCTGCAGTTGAATCTCACCCCAGCAGCCTTTCTGATTTGACACTGACACTCCTAAATCTCAGAGGTAATCATTTTGATGGAAAATACCATAAAATGGTAGATGGAAAAAAAAGCTGGAGTTTAATCCACTTTAGTCCTAGATTTATTCTGAGCTGAGCCAGATAGGGTATGATGACTCATTTGTACCACAAGTATAATTTTATATACGTTGTCAAAAAGTGCTTCCATCAGCAAATTGTGTAGTAGTAAACTCCACATAATGAGACATTTTGGAAGATTCAGTTTCATGACTAGCCTATAATAATATTTATTTGTTTTGTGGATGTAGCGGTTCACTCTGAACTGTGGGTAAAATTCTTTCTGTAGAGTACTTTATTACTGACTCATTGCCGAGGTCTTTGATGAGTGTGTTGAGAAGCCTAGCCGTGATGGGAGAACACACAGTCAGAAAAGATTGGCCAGCTAAGCCTTTAAAATGCCTACAATCCTAACTTCCTGGGAGAGGTCTATCATTACTTCACGGCTTTTAGTGTTGCAGGACAGTGGTCTAAATCAAGGGTATCATAAAGTTTTTACTAAGCTTGTTTGAACAAAACATTAGAAGTTAAGTACTTGTTTTATTGCTCCAGTTGCACTCTATTGGATCCTGGCCTACTAAAAGAAACAAGTTGACAGTTGCTTTTTCCAGAGGAAGAAATAGTTAATTTTCTTGTTTGTTTCTTCTCACCACTGATTTTTTCTTTGGTATCCCTGCTCAGACATTTGGCCTAAGATCAAAAAATTTATGTGGAAGACATTGTTCAAACTGGGCCTTTCATAAGAATGGCTTAAGGAGGAAATATGCTCTTGGCTTGTAACCTACACTGACTATAATAGTTACAATGTGAAGGAGTAATTCACTGATGTCACTCATTGATTGCAATCTCCAAATAACTTCTTTCTGCTCAGAGACAGTTTAAAATTTGTCAAAGTCAATATTCCTTACTTGTCTTTCTCTTGACATTCACTGTTAAACTTCCATAAGGAACTGATATTGGCATCTGAAGATGTTACTTTTCCTGTTTTCTTTCCTTTTTAATATATTTAATATTGTTGAGGTGAGGCAGGAAGACTTCTGTTGGAAGTTGTGATTTAGATGTAAAATTTGAAAAAAGAAATCAAGAAACTGATTTGGACAGGAAGACAATGAGCAATTATTGAGACACTGCAGGAAATTTAATTAAAAATAGGATTTTTATGAGCAGTGCTAGTCCTTGCTGCCTCAGCTAACCTGACAATAAGGGCTTTCCAAGTGACAGTGACATCTGGCACAGGATCACATATAGGAATTATGCAGAGGTAATAAAAAGCACTTAATTAGCATTGCAAATAGTATTCCAACATTTAGGAGATGTCTGCAAATTTGCATACAGATATGTAATTACGTAATTTGCAGCTGTTGTATTTGTTCCATAAGACCTTGCCACTTTACTAGTAGAATATGTAAATCAGGAATGAATTCTTTTTAGCACCTACTTTCTCAGTAGTCCATAAATCTCGGCAAATTATAGGAATTTGTGGACTTTCTCATCTTGGCTTAAAATTCTGTGGAAAACAGAGCTATTATCTCTGGGCTAACTTAACTCTAAAGGTCTTTCAAGAGGTTTGTAAAATGCAGCTCCTTCATTATCAGTTTTTTGATCCTCATTCATGTCTGAAACCTTGGTTTGCAAGGTCGTGCTGCAAATCTCTTTTGATATGTTCCCTTTCAGTTTTAAAGAGAATCAAGTTAATATGTTACATGTAAACAGAGAAGGCTGTGAGGGAAGGATATCTGACCAAACAAGAGTGCTGTATAGATAGCTCATTAAATTCAAGGTGAAGCTGGGCAACTCAGATGCCTAAAAAGCAAAACTGGACCAAATTATTAGCTAATCATTTCTTAATACATGATTTCTCAGTGTAACTTCTTGTAAGTCCCAAGTATATAAGATTTCTTTGCCTGGATAAGCTTGAACAATTTTCACTTAGGTACCAACAGAAAAAGTCATGAAAAATGTTTATCGAAACCAGCTTTCTTGAGATGCATTTAAATATTAACCTCTGTTATTTTGGGACATAAGTATTTTCGTAGCACATTTCTTGTATTTAGCTCTGGGGAGGTTTGCAGAGCTGTAGTTGATTAACAAAAGGTGATTCTGGGTACAGCGTTTGAACATACTAAGTAATGCATAGAGAAGTTGTTATTTGTTTTTGTTTTTTAACATGTTTTCCCTTGTGTTTTTGAAAGTGCTTTTAGTATAATCATGCCATTGCCCCTTCCATGTAATGGAAGATTCCCCTTATGCCTGAGTCCTGTAAAGAAAAAAGTTCAAAGCAACAAGGGAGTTCAGAGTAGGTTAGGTGATAAAGCATCTTAGAAAACAGTGATTGTACTACCCCCCAGGAGAACTTCATTGTATCTAAGTTTAATTTTTGCTAGGGAATTGACTGGATTGTGGGCTGCTAGTTCCTTTAACGCTCTTCCATTAGATGAAAGCAGTTTGCAGTAATGTAGCCTAAAGTATATTTTTCTTTATTGACTATGTAATACTTTTTTGTTGTTTTCACTTGTAATCTAAGTGACATGTGCGAAATGACAATCTGCTTATAGAATAATTCTAATTAACAATGAATCTATCTTTAAGGGGTTTGTTGCTGTTTTTAATGAGTATGAAAATGGGAATTGAAAATGAAATCTTTCTGCCCAAAATGACTGATCTACCTTATAGGCATTGTCAGCAATAGTTTTTATGGAGACAGGGAAGTTGTAGTAACTGAAAGAATAAAATAATGAGCCTTCACAAATGCACTAGACAAAGATAGGAGCAACAGATGTTTCTTTTTCCTTAAACTGAGTGTGTGAGCACAAGGCCAAATGTTGTCTGCTGACTGCTCCAGCAGAATGTTGCTGCTGGTAGCGGCTCTATTGAAAACAGAAAAAATGGAAAGAAGGGCTTGCCTCACATTGCTGTAACTACACCTGGTTTCCTACAGCTGATCTTTACTTTTAGAGGAGAGTTCATTCAATAGAGGATGAGCTGGGGCTAGCAATGCAGAAATTTTGGGGACTGAAATTCAGAGACAAAAATCCTCATGACTCAAGTCTAGTGCAGCTTAAATACTGTAGGCTGGCATCTAGCCAGATCCATATGGACAAGGTGTCTTAGCTTGGTGTCTGTTTTGCTTCTGAGCACAGGCTTCCAAGGCAGAATGCTGTCCCACTAGCCCCAGAGTTACTGGTTAGGTCTTCAATTATTTACACATCTCCAGATGAAGCTACAACTCAGGCATTGTCACCTCTTCTGTCCTGCTCCTCCTGCTGTCCCTCCTTACCTGCCTGGAGGTCTGCTGCCCTGTGTGTGGATTCCATGTGCTGGGTCTTGAATCATTTGTTAAAGAATTTTTCCAGAGGAAAGGTGTGGAGCAGTGCGCTGTCATGGAGAGTGAGTGGTTGTACAGAAGTGCCAGAGTTTGGGAATGCTTCAGACTACCCAGGCAGTGGCTGACTTTGTGGTTGCAGGGCTAGGGACACAGGCCTTGGTCATTAACCAGGGCTCCCTGCTGCTGCCAGACACTAAGAAAAGGCCAAAACCACTCCCTGATGAATTTGTGGCTGAGACTCTTTCCCTCTTCTCATGCGAGGTACAAATCTTCCAGCAGCAGATAGATGATGATTAAGACGAATGGTGCTTCTGCTTTTGTTTTCTGGTTCTTTTAGCTACAGTTACTAATAAGTACACTCACAGAAGGCATTCTCTTGAATTAAAGGTCCATGGCATTTTTTCTCCTAATTAAGCTGTGCATTTTTGAGATGCTCAGCACAATCCTTTCTTTTTAAAAGGTAGGGGAGTTCCTAGTGGTTTAATCTGTTTTCTGAAGTTTTTTACAGCTTGAAAAAGATTTTTCTGCAGATTATAACTGAATTGTTTTTGTCAGTGCCATGCTACATACCAGTTCTAGGCCAAAACAATTAGAAACACATTATCTTTTGTTAGCTGAACAAATCTGCTGCAACAGAATCTAAGCCTGGAAACCCAGACTTTTGTAGGCAGCAGACTGTCTGGAGGACTCTGTGATAGAACTCTGGAGCCAGGCAGGAGCTCACTCACAGCTTGTGACTGTGTGCCTACAATTCTTAGGGCTTATTTGGAAATTCCAGCTTGTCAGACGCCTATCCTGATGTAGGACCAAGGCTTTGTATCCCCTGAATGTTACTTTGCTATTATTAGTAAAGGAAATGGTCACCTTTTATTGAGCTGTTGAAAAGGAACTGTAGTTATATATGTTTCTGCAACAGCTGGCACAGTCCTGGTCTTGTCTGTCATCTCTAGGTACTCTTGCTATATGAAACACTGAAATCGCATTATGTGAGCCAAAGAAGTAATTTCCTTCTTTTCAGTCAGGAATAGATGGTGGAGAAATTCCACTATCAATTTAATTCATCAGCTTCCCTGGCTGTATTTCAAATTTAATGGTTTTCAAATATATTTCTAATTTGCTCTTAAGAAAATTAAAATAAAATTCACAAATGCCTTGCCAAAGGCAGCATTCAATACAGACTAATCTGCACCTCAGGAAGGCATTCAATTTTTTTTTGTCCATAACTGCACATAATTAGTGTGTCTGCAATAAGCATGTAATTTTTATTATCTGTGAAGAGTTTGGCAGGGGGAATACATCATTACCTGCACATCTAATAATGTGCAGTGCTACAATTCATTTTCTGAGATGCCATGTGTACTGAAGAGAAACATTGACTTTATCTCTCTCTTTCTGTTTTTATAGACATAGCAGAAGCCTAGCAGTCTGAAGGAGATAAAAAATAAGGATGGGCAATATGTTGGAAAGACATTTACATAAACAGTGAACAGTAGTGAACAGCAAAATCCAGTCCCAAGATCCAGTGAATAACTGCTTATTTCAAAGACTCTGGGAATGCCGGGCAACAAAAAAAAGTACATTCTAGCCACTATCCAGCAACGGATATGGATCATTAAGTCGTTTTATATACATGTAAAATGGCATAAAAAATGGCAGACTACTGGGACATAAATAAACATACTATTGCTTTTTATTGTTGGCCTTTGGGCCGTACAAAGTACAATCTCTTAAATATACAATTTTACTATGAAATGGGTTTAATTATCTCACTGAATTATGGACATAACTGAAGAGAATCATTTAGAAGAAGTAGCTACAGACATAAACCAGCACTGAGAACTGCTCAGATTTGTGTGTTTACTTGGAAAAGGAAGCTTTGTTTGAGGAGTGATAGTATGCTGGAAAAGGTTGTGTGAAGGGGACAAGGATGAAGAGGACAAAAGCTCCTTGAGAGGTTGTTTTCTGAAAGTAGTGATGAGAAGTACTAGGCTTATAATTAAAGAGTCCTTGTCTCTGTGTGGCCATGATTCTTCAAAACACTTTGTTTCGGGGGACCTGCAAGCAAGTCCTGCCTTTCAGACGCACTTCTTGGGATCAGATTTATTTTCCTTGCAGTCAGTGAGTCCTCAAGGATGATCATGAAAGCCCTTCTAGACCATGAAGAGCCCCCACATGAAGACTGTTTGACAGCTGTGAGATGGCATCTGGAAGAGCTGGAGGGTGGATGTGCCAGGAAGCACACTGTGAATATGGCTGCTCCTGCATTCCTTTCAATGTAGCACAGATCCACACTTTGAATTTGAGCCATAGACATAATTTAAGCAGATAAATGTAATTAAAATTGTTACATTCCTTCTATCTGAATGGAAAACAGGCATTTGTGATGCTGTTCTTCATTGGTTTTATTAATTTCTTCCTCACATTTGCACTGAATATGAAAAAGAGGAAAGAAAATGCTCTTAAAATAAGAAGTACCAATAAGACACTTCCATAAAAAGGAAGTTCTGTAATTAAATATTAGAGGTGAAAAAATAAAAACTATTCAGCTGCTAAATATCCTGTATTAAACTTCAGAACTGGAAGTCCCTTCTTCAGGTGAGGAAGTTCCATGGGTCCCACTGGAATTTCGTGAGACCAGTGGTGGAAGCTGATCATCCTTGGTAATAGAATATGGATTTCTGCCACACAGTGTTTCTGTTCTGCAGAATCTAAGGTACTGGTTTTTTGAGCAATGTATATTTTACTAATTTGAGTTGCTAAGACTGTTTTTAGACTACAAATCAGATTCTGCAGTTATCTTGCTGTGACTGCAGTCAAAAAGTGAAGCTTTTCTGTCTTAGTGGATGCTACAATAGTATTTCAGTGTTTATAGGTGTGCTAGAAAAAAAATCAAGTAATAAGTTTATCTAGTCTAGTTACATGAATTGGCCCCTTCCTTCCATGATCTATGATGGGAATACCTTGTGTTTTTTCAGATGTGTAAATGGTCCCGTCTTCTCTCAGCACTTTTTACAGAGAATACATCTATTCCTCTGTTTATGATCTATATGATAATGACTGTTAATATATGTTGAATATGTATACAGTAATTTTTTTTGGTGGATTGTTTTTGAAAAATCTGATCCCATAGCAAAAAAGAGCATATACAATAATATTTTAAGACAAAAATCCTCTTTAGCACCTTACACTGAAAGGTTTAACATGAAAGCATGATGAAAATTTGAGATAGAAGAACTATTTATCAGGAAAATAATTTTTATGCTCAGAAGGAAATACTACCTGATTGTCAGAAATCCTCTGTTAATGTCTGCTGCATGTGTACATTTCTCTTTCCTTATTAGAGTTTTCATTCTTTGTTTACATTCAATTTTTATTATGGCTATCATTTGAGACTAATAATAAGTAGGTTTTTTTCAGCAGTTTTTGGAAATATCACTTTTGATGCCTGAGCCACCTGATTTTTACAGACTGAATGTTTTACACTGGGGATGAAAAAAAATGCAGTACTCCAAATAATGAGTTGCTATGTAAAATCATTGCCTGAAGTCCAATTTCTCTTTTCTCTTTCAGATGTTGCTTTTCCTTGTCTTTGACTATAAATGTTTCTAAAGTTTTTTTTTAGGGACTGAAATTGTGCTTCAGAAGTAAAGATATAAAGATACAAAGAATGCTAAAGCTATATATATTAAAACAAATAAACACAAATCCCAGCGAGCTTTGCCATTTCCCTTTTTTTTTTTGGTTTTTAACTTGCTTGGCTAATGCAGTAACACAGAAGACTAGAAAAACTTCAAAGAAAATCAGTACATATTGTTTTACTACGGGAAGTTGCATAACATTATAAATGCTAAAAGCTTCCCTAGCACTCTTTTTTCTCCCATAATTAATGGTTGTTAATGATTATAAATGGTTATTTATACATAATTAGACACTAGATACATTTTGAGGACCCCAGAAGATACATTTTATACTGTGCTCTTGGTTTCATTACCTGAAAAGGGGCCATTACTTAGTGGATTTGGGCCAAATATAATGCTTGAGATGAATTGTGTTATTTCAGAAACAGAGAGTAACTACGGGTGAAAACAGTGAAAACTGAAATTTAGGAACCTATTTAGTGACATTAATACCAGTAAGCTACAAAATTACAGCCCATTCCTCTGAGATTCTATGCACCAACAGTTAGTCTTAAGCGATTCAATCGTGACTAATTACATATTACCAGTCCTGATCTTTAACACTTCAATCAACCTTTAGTTGTGCTGTTTATACATAATCTGTCTCTGTTTATGGTTTTATGTGATAACTGTGCCAATCTGCATTTCATTAAAATTGACATGGAGATGGCAGAGGCTTTCCCACATAAATTTTTTAGATGCATTGACATAGAAATTAACTACAGACATGAGCGTTGAAAAAGTGCTGAGAGCTTGACTTCAAGGCTATTCAGGCAGTCTGATTGAAGGTCCTCTGTGGCCTATGCAAAGGCATCATGGTGGTGCTGGAAAACCTATTTTCTTAAATGACAAAGCCTATTTAAGATATTCCTCTCTCTTTCTTTGCTCTACTGCTTTGTTTTTGCTCTGCAGCTTCTTTTACTGACTGCCTCAGAGTTCAATGGCTTTTGTTGTTTCCATGAAGCAAAAAGGGGAAACCAAACATCTCTGCACTCCAGACATGACCAGTTGTGTTGGACAACTTGGAGCAGTGTGAAGTGCTGAAGTGCATGGCATAGATGTCACCAGCTGTAGGGGAATTGGACATTGCAGCTATATCAGCTTTATGCTGATTTGAGCTTATGACCTATGCTGAGAGTCAGGGTCTGCTAGCATGGATGATATTAACTCTGTGTTATTGTGACTGCTCTTTCTGGAATCTGGGAAAATATTACATTGTGCTTCCCTGCCCTCTGAGACATGCCAGGCTTTTGGAGACTGCTCTGGGTTCAGTGGATCATCCTCACTGTGTGGAGCAGGTATACCCTTAGCCACCAAATCCATGGCTGTGAATTCTATATGTGGAGTCCTCATAAAGCACATGGGAAGAGCCAGATACCACATAGGGACACCAATATAAGCCTCTAAAGAAGGGGGGATTTTCAAAAACTGGTAACCTCAAATGCATTATTCATTGGATTCTCTGACTACTTACTCAGAATTAGCCACCCTCTTGCAGTTGGGAATCCTCAGACAGTGTTGCCCCTTTTGGAATTAACCTTCTAAAGCATATCTGCTTTTTTTTCAGTAGTCCATGGCCTAGAAACCAAAAATTTCTGTTTCTTCTTTGTGGGGAGTAACTCTTTTACTTCATCATTCATTTCTCTGGCATCTGACTGTGGTTTGTGAAGGTGGTATCCTTTGCTTCCTTAATAATGTCACAGTTCCACACTTCCTTTGGTGAAGCTGATAGATATCACATCCTAAATGTGTTTGGACAATACTGACAAGTTTAGCCTTTTTTTTTTTTAATGAGGTAGCTGTTTCTAGTCCAGTTAAACATTTAGAGGGGCCTCTAGGCTGTTGGTTTTGCACAGAATCACACATAGAGAATATTCTGAGTTGGAATGGACCCACAGGGATCATCAGCAAAAAGTCTTAAGAGAATGGGTTTGTTCTATGGCACTGCACAGCTTATTTTTTTGTGGGAAGGGATGCTTTAAAAAAACAGACAGCAGCAACAGAGGGGTTTACATATGTGGGGGTATAACACTGGCAGGAGACACCTGAGCTGCAATTTTCTGTTTGACTTCAATCATGTTTTCTTTCATTTGTGGGTACAAATCTGGCTCTTGTTAATTCTGGACAGAAAAGTGCTGAGTGGCCTGGTGGGGTGACTGCTTCTGGCAGCATGCAAAGCTCAAGTATGCAAATAACTTTGCTGTTTGAACTACTTCTGTACTGTGCTCTCCTCTTCTTCATGAACTGGTGTCTTGGATCTCTGCTTCTTTAGGGATCACCGTGCTGCACTCCATTTCATAACGAAGATGTGCTGCCAGGATTGTGTGCACAGATCCAGTCCTGGATTTCTCTTTAAAACCTTAAGTCCACGTGTAGAGCCAAGCCTTTCGGGATAGATGCCTTTTAAAATCAACAGTATTAGCTGTGAATATATCAACTGCATGATGAACCCTGAAGTAATGTGCTGCATGTTTCAGGCAGAATTCAAGTTTAATTGTGCGGGAGGAAGAAAAAGAGAAAGAAGAAACATTTTCAGTTTTCTGACTGCAAAGATAACCTCCCACTAGGGGTCAAACCCATGCTCGTTAATCCATGTTTATGTATTTGAGTCATTGTCCTTGATTTTAAAATGTCTTCTAAAACATCAGCTCTAATGGAAATGGTTGGGTACTGAGAATTTCCAGATGCGCTCTGCAATACAGTTTTCTGATGATAGGTCAGATATCCCTTAAGAAAAAAGTAGCCTACATTTTTGCTTTTTTTGACTGTGAAATTAAAAATGTCTATTTGAACAGTGTAAGTGCAGGTGTAAAATGTTGCCATCTGATTATTGATAAAAACATTTCTCTTAATATTGGGGGCAGGATCACAAAATATCTTCTGCTTGGGAGTAACTCACAGTTTCTGAAGTTGTTCTAAAACCAAAGTGTTTTGACCTCATGAGCTGTTTAAGCCCAATGACTGTCAGTTTTGAGTTAGCAACAGATAGGAATTATTTCTATAGGATACTAGTTCCTGCAAGCAGTGCATTTTGAGGTGTTGAAATAATTTCTTAAAAGCAGTCATTTGTGCTTGAGAGGGTCTGTATCTCTCAACTGTTACTTTTGTGTGAAGAGATATTTTAGGTTGCTTTCCTTTCAGTATCCTTGGCCAAATCCCTGTGCTGAAGAAATGCAGGAAGCATATTGTGGTGCTCGATTTCCCAAGAAACTTTTGGACCTTTCTAGTGGCCTTTCAAATCATAGCAAAACTGTGGCAGGGCAGCCATAATTTGCTCTTCGTCATTTTATATTTATTAATACTAGATTATACATTCATATTTTTAGAAGAAATACACACTTGGCTGCCAAAGTAGCCTGTTGTTTTTAGAAATACCAGAGATGAGTACTAAATGCCACAGTATACCAGTTCTTAGTATTGAAAGAAATAGTTCATAATCTTTGGATCTTAAACGACGTTTTTTTCCCCTTTAAAAAAGAGAAATTGATGCATTTTGCATATATGTGAAAAGTGGTACAATACGTTGTGAACAATCTTCATTAAACTTCATCACAGTCTGTCAGTTGGTTGGGGTGTCAACTGATATAAAAATGAATTTTGTTTAAACCGATTTTAGTTCACTTATGAAATTCCTCCTGCAGTAAGCGAGTGCCTAGGAACTTACTTTTGCAGAGCAAGTGGGAATCTGTTAGAAATTAAGTATAGATATGTGCATGAGCTGTGTAATGAAATGCTTTGGATACCAGACAACATTTGTTTTTAATATAAAAGTAGTTGAACATGAGAATTGTCTCCCTAAAGTAGTTCTTGGACAGGTGATTTCCTGCCGGTAAAAATGTTTTCTAAATTTTTATTAAATTAGTTTCCAATTCCTGCAAACTAGTACTTCCAAGGTATGAAAATCAATTCTGACATTTCTATTTTTAACATTTACCTTAACGTCTATTTTGTAAAGAGAAAAGCAGCAAATTGTGTATGCACACCCCTAAAAACTCTAAAAGCCTAGTATCTTGTCCCTGGATGTGGTGAGTAGTGGATGTTTAGGGAAGAATATGAAGAACAAGACAAATGTGTCCTTGCTTTGGCCTACCAACTTTTGGCAAGCAGGGGGAGATGGCAGGCACACTGTTCTTTTGGATAGCCACCAGTAGACATACTATTCATAAAGTTGTCCTGCCTTTTTTATAATGCATGTCAATATTAATTTTCCACAAAGTTCTTTGGCAATGAGTTTCACTATGAAGTGTGTGGGTGATGGGTAATGAAATCATATTTTCATTTTTTGCTTGTCCTTGAGTGCTCTGTATCTTATGCTAAAGAATGAAAAGTTGTTCTCTGTTCACTTTCTCTGCACTATTCATGGATTTATATTCTTCCTTCCTAGTCACTCTTCATTAATTTTCTGTCTAACAAATATAAGAACATGAATCAGATTGGGAAAAGGAAATGAGAAGACTCAGAACATGCATTGTGGTGTTTTGTGTTTGGGAAAAAAATAGAATTTTTTGGTGAGCAATATAAGAAAAAACCCCACAGTTGACCGTAAAATCTATTTGTGTTGTGTCTACTGAAGTAAATCTCTTCCAATATTAAATTTGACTGATATTAGTCTGTAATTGTATTATCATTGCTTTCTTAGTAATTTTAATCACATAGAAATAGTTTGAGAGTCTTGTAAATTTGGAAAATTGTCTCCTTTCAGGTGAGACAGAGAGTTTACAGTATTGAGGTTTCCTGTTTAGAGTGAAGGCATTTTAAAATCTTCAGTAGTTATGCAGCCAACAAGATTTCACTAGAGAAGAATCCTAGGCCAGATGCAAAAATTCCATAATTGCTCTCAGAAGGATGCTGAGTTAAAAAAGACAAGGCTCAAACATATTCACTTCTCAGTGCTGCAGGGACTTATAATGAAAAACTTTCCAAAAGCCTTGCTCAGAACTGAACTAACAACCCCTGAAGTGTTGCAAAATTAAGCATAGTAAAATGGACAGCTATGGACAATATTTTTTAATAAATTATTTTGTTACCTAAATTAATCTGATAGAAGTTTTACAAAACTAAAATAAAAGACAAAAAATACTCATTCATAAAACTTTGAGATTTTGTATTTAAACTTAAATTACAATTTTTCTCCCACTATTAATTTATGGCCTTTCTTCTTAAACAGGAGACCTACACGACAGAAAAGAGTGTCTTTTCTCTTACTAAACTGTAGTGCCTTATGCTGGTGACCTAAGTTTAGTTTGTGCTAGCATCCTGCTAAGACATATGTTACAAACCCAGTAGGATTTCTTGACCACCAGTCACATTCTGACGGTCAGCAGATAGCTCTCTACACAGATATTCGGACTTTCAGACTTACTTTTCATATTACAACATTCCCTATTCGGATGGTATGTCTCAGAATATGAATCTTAAGTATTCTTTGTCAACTTGGAGAGCCAGAACTGTGGTCTAGGTCACTGGCCTAATATTAAATGAGTGACAGAGTTCACACTCTGAAATTAAAGCTTTAGGTGAGGTAGAGACCGACTTTTATATATGAATGCAAAGCAATAAAGGTTGGTTAATTTGTTCACTTAGACATAGCATGCCCTGTGTTGTCCAGCTAGACTCTTCTGGACATTCAAACTGGAGCTCCAGGTGTTGGGAACCTTTAAGGAAATTGCAGGGATATTCACATTTGTAATCAAACAGCAACTTAAAAAATATTTAAAAATCTGATAAACAATAGTTTCCTTCAAGTAAGTTGGAAACACAATATTTTTTGATTCATGGCTTGCTCTTGAAAAGGATCCATTATCACTATAGATCTGATATACTTAGTGTCAAGCCCAGAGAAGAGAGAAATGTTTTCAAGTGTATTTGCCTCCAAAATTCTTGCCAGGAAAATGGAAAAAAGATCCCCAGCTTCCTGATTCTAATCTCTGTTTTTCTATGAGCTAACCTTGAGGGTTCAATACTAAGTGTGTGTTGAAATCAACAGAATATTCAATGCTTACTAGAGAGCTGCTGTTTTATTTCGTTGTATGAGTTAATATCTGTGCAAATAGTGACTTTGTGTTTTCAATCCTCATGCAGAAGAACAAAAGAACAGCATAGCAGATAGGCTTCTCAGGAGGTGTATTTGACAGATAATCAATAAAATATAATTCCCCTTATCTCTGCACATATACAAAAATATAAAGCATTGTTCTAATAATGACTCTTCCTTTTCCTCAGCTCAGCAACTCTTCATTTCAATCCAGTGTCCAACTACACAAGCCCCTATATTGGCAAGTGTTGGAATATTTTCCTACAGGTTGACACAGCTATTTTAGTAGATTTTTATACTTGAACTTTAATAATGTGATGATGTTGCTAGAGTGGGTAGGAACACAGGAATGGTTTGCATTTCCAAGTAATTGAATCCAGTTTTCTGCTGCTCCAACAATAATATAATCTAATTGTATCTGATTTGAAGACATTTTGTTCAATCCTACTTCCTGCTTTAGGAAGTTGTCCTTTCAGCTCAGGCTTGGAGGTAAAAAGACTCTGCCTTCCCTGAGTCTGATTAGTGGTTTGACCATGGATGGTAGTGTGTTACTGATCCAAACACAGTAGTGCAAATCTTAATTTTTTTCCCAATTCTATCTTGAAAATGCCTCTCTTACCGTTCCACATCTGTCTGTTGTCATATCCAAATAATGCAGCTGCCTCACAGACTTCCAATGACTATAAAGTATACTCAGGTCTTTTTCCTTCTTGTGTAATTTCAAATATAAGATTTACCAGCTTTGAATGAATAATGATTTCTTATTAGTCCTCCACTGTATAACCTTGCACGTTTTCCTGTTGTATTTAATCCCATATTTCCTTCTCCAGTGTTCAGTGTAATTCAGTTCTTCCTTTATGCCTTTCTGGTATCTTTTTGCATAGGCAAAGTTTTCCTCATGTGTCACCACATTCCATTGACACATTTCTCTGTTACTCCTTTTCGTACCAAATAAATTAGTGAAATTCTGAAATTAGGAGTGCTACTCTGAGAATTGTGCTGTATTCTTCTGGCCCTATACATCTTATTTTACCGCTATTTCTCACCTCAATTTTAATAATTTCAGTTCCTCTGTCTTCCTTAATTATTCTATTAATCACTCAGTTTTTCTGCTAAGTTAATTATTATGTAATCTAATTAATAACCTCCCCTCTCTGGACTTGGCAGGCATTTGACTTCCTGTTTAATTATTAATTATTAATTAATTGATGGCTCTACACTGTCTCTGATGGGATATGAGTTGACTTATCAAAGAAAGTCAATTTTCCACACAAAGCTTTCAGATGAGGATTATGTGATTCATTTCCAATAATTTCATGTTACCTTCTGTTCATCTGGTGAAGTTGAAGTCAGCTCCTTCAGATCATCGCTTCAAAACAGGTTTTCCAAATAATGGACAAGCAAGGCGAAATGGAGACATGAAAAGACTCATGAAAACTGAAGAGACATGAAACTGAATTCACCTGTTTTGTGGATTATTTAGGAATAGCAAACATGACATTTCCCTCTTTTTTTCTTTTTTTTTTTTTTTTAACAGATATTTCATGGACATTTATAGAATGATTGTTGTGTTCTTACAGAGTAGAATCCATGCAAATAGAAACCTACATATATTTTGCTCATCAAGGTGATACAGTCAGTGTGTTTTTCTCCTCTAAACTTACTTTGATTTTAAGACATACTAACCCAAGTAGCTGCAAAGCATACCAGTCCTGAAGGCATCAAAAGCATAGGACATTTTTTCACTAACCTTTAAATATAGATGGCATTCCTTAGCTTTGGCTTTTCCTTTTCCATCTGCCCTAATTTTGACTTCTGCTCCATAATTATCCTCACATAAAATAATTAGTTTCAGCTGTACTGATTCCTCCTCATATATGAAAAAACTTCCCAGCTACTGTAAAGCTTCATCACCAAGGCTAATTCACATATAAGTATGGATCTTCTGTTTGGATTAAAGCAGTGAGCAAAGATTAATTTACATTTATTCATTATTATTTACTTACATTTATTCATTCTTTTGACTTCTATATTCATTATTATTTACTTACATTTATTCATTCTTTTGACTTCTATATTCCAGTCCAGGAGGCAGCTTTGGAAGGCTGCTACTATTTTGATAGCCTGCCTTTATGTTGTTTTTATCCTCATGTACTTCAATGCTTAATCTGATTATTATTTATATCAAAACCGGTAAATGATAAGCTTTGCGTTCACGCTTTTACAGCCTGATAACTCATCCAGTATTCATGGTTTCCCTCTCCAGAACACCTTCTCAAGTGTTTATTGAAGGAAAATAAATGTAATGATAATGGTATAATTTCATCTGAGATAAAAATTCTGAATATGTATGTTTAATACTTTAAGGAGCTAGACCATGTGACTCACATAACTCAAGGAGATTTAAGACTAAGCTCTCCAAAGAGTCCAACATCTTGCAGGACTGGAACCTCAGTGAACATTCTTTGGCTGGGTGAGTTAGGCAATTTTTTCTCTAACTTTTTGTCTTCATGGTCTTCTTGTGTGGATTACCCCACATTGCACTCTCATTTCTCTCTTTTTTTTTTTTTCTTTTCTTTCTATGTAAGATAAGAGTCTGTGCGTCTCAGTAAACACATCTATTAACATTAAAATGTCAGCTAAGACTGAAATTGTGTTATCTCTGAGGCCAACTTCTTTTGTTAGTATAAATGTTACAACAGAAGAGAATTAATTTCACAGATATGTGGGGCTTGTGCTGCAATACAAAGCAGAGCTTTCTTGGCATAGTTACAGTCATGCTGGATGTGCTATCTTGGTACAGGTTATAGTTATAGTTCCTCATCTATAAAGTGCAGTGCAGTCATTGCTCTGATGGTTCTGCCCAAACCAAACAGGCTGTCTCCATTATCTGTCAGAAATTACTCTTTCAGTCAAAACAAAAGGCCCAGAGACCTGTACAAGCCTGGACCTCTGAAAACCACCATTCTTTTGAAGTGTGGAAACTTACAAAAAAGTTTATTCTGTTCCCTCACAGGAATGCTAAGTAGAACTAACTCATAAATTGTTGATACTGAGTAAGACACTCCAGTGGCTTGTCCAGCACCTCACTTAGCACCACGAGATACGGGCATGTCAGCTTCTAGGCCTGTGCTGTGGTAGTGATTTTACAAAGGTCCTTGTTCAGTGCTGAGCTTTATCACAGCTTCATGATGAGCATCTGTAAAAGAGAAATCGCTGGTAAATTAATATTGGTATGTGAGCAATAATCTTTTGGGAATACAATGGCACTTCCATGTGTTCTCTAGCAAAGTGAGGATATATACACTTAGACCATCCTGAGCCTTCAGGTAGTTCTCTTTACCAGTGTAGTAGTGAAATGGGGCAGTTCTTAGCTGTTTGTTTCCCCTTAATGCTTTCTGGTGAACAAAGCTCCTGTAAACATGACACAGTGTTGTGAAATGGCTGGTAAAGTTTTTCAGCAGGTGATCCTGATACATCTAACAGTGGTGATTCCCTCATCAGCAAGATCCCTCATTCCTACAGGCCACCTGAGCACTTGCTTTGTGGATGTATCACAGGTCAACCTTCCTGAGTAATTCAGAATCCACTGCATTTTATTATTTTCCTTGTGCTTTTGTAGATTCTGTGCATAAGATACACAATAATATTTAGTTGTTGCTTCTTCTGTCTCCATTTATAAGGCATTTCAGAAAAGCAGCGTAAAGTCATGTATTCCCTAACAGCACCTTACTTTCTGTGTTTTTGCTATAGCAGTACATCAGGTTTGCCTAAAAAAACCCACATCATGTGGAGCTTGAAAGGTTAGTGGCTGAGGTTAAAGTATTTGTTAAAGATTACACTGTTGAAAACTCTAGCCAATTATGTTTGCTTGAAGACATACTCAGGAGCTGGATAAAGGTCTTTGATTCTAGTTGCATGTTGTATTTTCATTGACACATCATTAAGGTGCAATGAATTAACACAGTTGATACTTTTGCACGTTTGATGTTAAATTTGGTTCTTTAAAACTTCCTGACTGCTGCAAGGGTATGTTGAGTTATATAAAGAAAGACTCACATAATGCAGGATATACAGGATGTGGGGTTACTGGTCTAGTGGTAACTGAGTCGTGATGGACATGTGATGGAAAAATTCTGATTATTTCACTGCATGTGAAGGAGAGTGTAACAGTAGAGGCAAATGGATCATGGGAGTATTCCAGAAGAGCAAATTCAAGAAGAAAACTATATATCCTAGTAGTGAAATGAACTGAATGAACCGTGCTTTAGTAATGGTTCCCATAGTGTTATTATGAAACTATTGCTGTCAGTGAATAGAAAACGGGATGCTGACATGATAATCCTTTAAGATTTTATTCAATGCTTCTTCTTCCTTCTTTTTTTTTTTTTTTTTTAACTTGATCTTCACTTGTTCTTTCATTGTTGAATGCACTGCAAGTCTGTGTGGTTAAATATGTGAATGATGCTATTGGAGAGATCTGAGGAGAAAATAGAATGGGGCCATGACACCAGCTTAAGTACTTGTCTAAGGGCCTGCTTAGTTTTTAACACAATTCCTGGCAAGTGTTTTGGTCATACCGTTTAGCATCCTCCTAGATAATGCTTGAATACAGCGTGGGAGAGTAGAGTTTTTTGAATAGAACAGTTGGATGCAGACTCTCTGTCTTGGAAGAGAAGTGTCTGTGTGTGTGTGTGTGTGTGTGTGTTGAGATAGACCACAGTACTTATTCTCTGAGACAGACAATGTTCTTTGGCTGATTTTAGTTATTTGTAAAGATGCAGCTCTAGTGCCTCTTTCTTTCCTTCTCAATTGCTCTGCTCTCTAGATGGAGGTCGTGTCTTTTAAAATTAATGATAGGAGAAAACAGAGGAAAAAAGGTTTACAAAAAAAGAGGCAAGTGATGTACACTTCTCGTATCACCTATCTTTGTGGAAAGTTACAGGAAGAAGACATGAAATAACATATGATTTATAAAGGATGATAGGGTTGTAGAACACTGCAGATTGAAGGAGACTTCAGGTTCCATCCAAACAGGGCCACCACATGTGAGATCAGACCAGGTTGTGTTGAGCTTTATCTATTCAGGCCTTGTAAATCTCCAAGGATCTGTTGGAGCACGTCCAAAGGAGCACCACCAAGTTCATTAGAGGAATGTAGCACCTCTCCTGTGAGGACAGGCTAAGAGGGTTTGTTCAGCATGGAGAAGAGAAAGCATAGGGATGACCTAATTGTGGCCTTCCAATAACTGAAAGGACCCTACAAGAAGGATGGAGAGAGACCTACACGTACACCTACAAAGGTGTGTAGTGACAGAAAAAGGGGGATCAGCTTCCAACTGAGTAAGTTTTGATTAGATATTAGGAAGAAATTATTTACTGTGAGGGTGGTGAGGCACTGAAACTGATTGCCTAGAGAAACTGTGGATGCCTCACCCCTGGAAATGTTCCAGGCCAGCTTGGATGGGGTTTTGAACAACCTGGTGTAGTGGTAGGTGTCCCTGCCCTTGGCAGGTGGGTTGGAACTAGATGATCTTTAAGGTCCCTTCCAATCCAAACCGTTTTATGATTCCATGGTTCTATGCAGACTGCTTAGCCTGTCTGGACAACCTGCTCAATTGCTTGACTGTCCTCTATGTGAAAATTATTTTTATATCTAGTCTGAACCTCTCTTATTTCATTTTATAATCACTGGCTCTTATCTTCCAATATGCACTACTGACAACATCCCATCTTCATCTTCATTTTAACCTCCCTGTGAGTAGTGGTAGGCTGCAGGTAGATCTCCACAAAAGCCATCTCATTTCCAGGCTGGAAAAGCTCCTGCATCCTCTTCCAGGATGAGTGCTCTGGCCCCTGACTATCTAAGTGGCCCTGTGTTAAACTTCCCCCAGTTTTCAATGCCTTTCTTGGACAGGAGAATCCAAAATAAGATGCGGTACATAATGCCATCTCTTGAGTGCAGAGTAGGCTGGAATAAATACTAGCCTTGATTACTGACTGTGTTCTGGTAATACAGCCCAGGATGCAATTCTGTTCCACTGCCAGGGCACACCATGGACTCGTGTTAAAATCAGTGTGTGCCAGGATTCCCAGGGCCTTTTCCAAAGCACCATTCTCCAGTGAGAAACCTTGAAGAGGGCTCATTCTTTCCAGGTGGAGGTTTTTGCATCTGTTCTTGTGGAAGAGACCTTGAGGCTCATTGTTACAGTCTGTGTGTATCTCACACATCAGCCCTGATTTTCACAGAATCACAGAATGGGTCAGATTTGAAGGGACCACAGTGAGTCATCTGGTCCAACCTCCCGGCTCAAGCAGGGTCATCCTAGGGCACATGGCACAGGATTGTGTCCGAGTGTATTGATTGCCCCTCAATTCAGTGTCATCTATAAATTTGCTATCAGCATACTCCGTCATCTCCTCCAACTCATTGATAAAGACACGAAACTTGGCACATCCCAGAACAGATCTCTGTCGTCCTCTGCTTGTCACTGTCTTCCAGTAGTCAGACCTCCAGTAGTCAGACCTCCATGGGTCACTCCAGTGACCCATCAGTCACTGCCTTATGAGTTCTGCCTTTCCAAATGTACTCCAAAGTCCATGTGCAGAAAGAACTAAATTCTTGTGTAATTGCAGGGTTTCTGGGAGACCTTGTCCGGTTCAGTTACAAAAGTTTAGGCATATTGATAAATGTTAACCTGTTATGCGTTCCCCATGGCGGATGAAAGGGAACAGAATTACACAATTACACAGACCTACCATGAAACTGTTCTGCTAGAATGGAAGTTGATTCTGAATAATCACTAGTGAAATAATCACTACTTAAATCTGTAGTGAAAGTCATCACTTCATAATGTTTTTAGTTTTTGCTACTTATCTTAAAGGGGAACATAGAAAACTAGATTTCATCCTCTGAAATAGTGTGTGTTTGTAGCTGAAGGATGTTTTAGAGAAATGGTTACATTTTTAGTCATTGGCATACAATAGACTTTTCTCTGGAACTTTTGTTTGCCTTTAGGACCTCAAAAGTCTTAATTCTAATCTTTATTCCAAAACATTCTGTGAAAAAACAGGAATGCTTTTGATTTCAGCAAGCATGTTATTTTTCTTTTACTACAGCAATGGATCCATTCTCCCCGTTAATGATTATCAAAGAGTCAATTAAAAAACATCCATCTGTTCGTTCTTGAGATGACTGACTTCATAACAGCAATTCTATTTGAAATCAGGGCTTATGTACCATATTTACCATTTTGATATTTTGTACTGTATGTTGATGTAAGTTATGTAACTAAAAGGCAGGTGATCTATGTGTTCTTTGCATAAGTTTTAAGAGCACACTATGATGATCACACGTTGCATGAAAAAAACCAAGAATTAAACTGCAGTGATTTGAGACCTGATGCTCAACTGAATCCCATTTTTTAGCTATCTATAGTACCAAAACCACACAAAGCTTTTTGAAAAGATGTACATTGATTGCTACTTTTCTCCTTTCTAAACATTGTCAGGAGTTTTTAGTTTTGATCCATGATGAATAATTCATTCAGCTTCTGGTTGGGAGTTCATTAGCTGTTTTGAAGATTCATTAACGGTTCCGAAAGCAGTGCTCAGTATTATAGGGAGTGACAATATAGTGTTGGTATAATTTTCTAATCCTTTAGCTATCCCTTGGCTATCTTTTTGTATGTACATAAATGCTACTTTCAGGAAGGAGAATAAAAGGAACTTATTTGTGTTCAAGAAAGATGGATTAAGTCTGAGACAGTTGAGAGGAAGGCTACTCGGACAAAATGGAGAACACACCATAAGTAAGGAGGCTAAAGAGTTGCATTGACATAAAATGAAGCAAAATTAGAAATTATTTATCTATCCATATGCACACATATAATATATAGGCGTTGAACAACAGGAAAACTGAAGAAAAACTTAAGATAAATGACCATGTTGGCAACGACATTATTCCTGGGTAGTAATATATGCTCCTTCTGGAAGAGTCAGGTGTTCCAATCAGAGTGGTAGATGAAACTCACGTTCGATAAGACAGAATTTCAGAGTTTATCATTTTCATATGACATGGTTGTCGAGTTGTGGGTTGGACTGTTTGCTCTTTTGCATCCTTATACTTGAAAGTTAAGAAGTCAAGAATATCAAAGGTAGAAAAGGAACATTTGTGATACCAGGGGAAATAATTCAGCTCCCTCCTGTGTCCCATGCATATACAGAATGCATGAGGAAAAAGAAAAGTGGGGAAAGGAAGAAAATCATCTTATTTTCAAAGATAGTGTCATTGTGTATACAGATGAGATGGCCAGTTTAAGTTTGCTCAGGCAACCATAAATCATCTGGCAGAAATAATTTTTTGGTCTAAACCTTTCCTTTTTGTTGCTAAGTCATCATGCAGTTTTACACTGCTATTTATAAAATCATATCTTCTGTACAGAACAATAGCTACTTGTCCTATGAGCTTGAACTTCATCCCCAGCTGTGAGATAATGTAAGATAATTAGCATATAAGAAGGGAGATGGGGAGCAGCTTCTTAGTCTGAGAGTTTGGGGAGGTTGGCATAGCTCAGATTTCCCTACTCCCATCCCACTTGGATCTTGCCTTCAGAAGAGACAGTTTTCAGTGACAAAACTGAGCAAGTAATAAGAGCATCAAGCATACTTTTGAAATAGTTGTGTTGTAGACTGTCAAGATTTTTTTTATAGTCTTGCAAGTGAGGGCAAAGGAAATGAACACAGATCTAGGTATCAGGAATACCACTAGAGATAAGAAAAGGCCTTTTCTAAAGCCCAGGATATTTCTTCCTCCCCAAAAATGGATGCAGACAGACTTTGATAAAGTGTACAAGAAGTAGAACAATAACAGGGAAGGTATATTTTGGAAATATATAAAACCCCCCGAATTACTGTGTGCCACTGAATGACAATTTTTAGGTCAGCTTGCACTTAAGAATGTTAATGGAATATGTCTTATATTTGATGACAAAGATCTTCAAAGTCAGAAAAGGAACCTACATTATTTCCACTTCATGGCAAGAGAATTTGGTATTCAAATCCTCTGAAAGAGTTTATTTTGATATGACCTAAACTGATAAATTTTTGACTTTTTTTTTTGTACATCTCCTTTTGAAAACTGTTAAATTTTATGTTTTGACATTAGCAGTGTGTTGTTATCCTATTGATTTCCTCCTTTTCTGACATTTTATGTCCTTTTAATTGCACACCCCATACTACTCAGGGTAAGCTAGTTTTCTGGGCTGCGTTTACTGGGGGAGACTATCCACTATGGAACATTTTTAAAATATGCATTGCATTCTTCTTGACACGTGAGCTGATAAGTGTTGCTTAAGATCAAAGGTGTCTGATTTAGAACTAGGGCTGTAGACTGTCAAGATATTTGACTGCCTTTGACTGTGGGTTAATGGTACTGTGGGTTAATGGTACTTGTCAGTGAAGACAGTCCTAAGTATTTGTAAGAGATGCAACTGACCAAGAATGAAGGCCAGAACAAAAATGTGTGAGGAAATAGTTGAAAGAGAATCTATATTTTTGTCATGGGAAAAGAAACAAGCTGTTTTGAAGCAAATTGAATAAATTTTCCTTAGTGTCCTGAGAGAGCTTCTAAGATGTTTTATTTAGAAAAATAGAGCAGGTCTGCACATTTTGGTTTTCAAGTATAAAGAAAATTAATAATAGGAGGGACATTCTGTTATCTAAAAGAATCTGGGTATATGGTTCATAGGGTTTGTCTAAAATAATGGAGATGTATTTAGCTGTTTTATTTCTTTAATTGTTGTAGAATATGCGGAGTTCAGCTTGGATAGTATGAATCCTGTGGCAGAGCATTTCTACTGTTCTCCATGCAGAGTAATTGGACATGCTGTCCATTACTGCACACTATGGCTGTGAGTCTCCTGACAACATGGGCCAGCTCTGTCCCTGGAGTAACTCTGCTGAAGCTAATACAATTAGCTGTCTGGTGAGCCTTTCCATTGTGTGCAGCCCATGAAATTACTTCAAAGGTGATAGGGACTTAATTAACTGTCTTTGGATTTTCAACATAGTTTCTCTTCCAGTTCCAATAGCTTTTCTGGGGATTGGTAACATATGTAAACATTGACCATGTATTGTCAAACTCTTTTTCTCTTTGTTGCATGGCATTCCTTTAAATAACTAAAGCAGAAAATCATATATCATTGTAACTAATGTGATCTCTTTGTCCTTTTGTTCCCTTTCTCTCACAACTGTTTTGGTACATTCTGTCCTCCACCAGAGAAGTATGAAGCATAAGCATCTTCTTTAGCCTTGATAGGAGAATAAGTAATACCCATTAACATTAAAGAGATTTCAACATATGGCTTGAAGCTTCCCCAGAGATACTATATAAATTTAATTGAAGTTATCATTGATAATGATCCTTTCCTTCACCTAAAACCTTGAGTTAAAACAGCAGAGCCTTCTCTTTGAATGTATGGTTTCTGCATATGTATGTATTTCAATTCTTTTAATTAATTTCTCCCTGATAAAAAAGGTATGAGTTGGAGGGAATGGGACAATTTAATCAGTGAAAAAAAATTACATATCATACTTTTGAGCTTGTGTGAGGACTGTGTGGCACCCTGGCTCGTCACCACTTAGACTGAGGGTTTAGCTGCAATGAAGTTTTACTGTTCGCATTTGTCTGCTTTGCTCTTCTGCCAGACACCCCTGTCTTGTTGGTAGAAGTGGGAGAAGGGGCCATTTGGCTGTGTTTCAGCTATTCCAAACTACAGTTCAGCACTTCACATTGTTCATGGGCACTGTTGGACTGGGATATGTCCTGGTCATGCTAGGGTGCAGTCATGTCTGCCTCTGTCAGAGAGAGTTCAGAGTAATGTAGCTGGAAGCAAGAATAGCTAAGGGCTCTGCCCTCCTGTGCTCTCAGAGTTCTTTCGTGTACAATTCTGAGAGTGAAGAAAAAGGAGTGTTCTTAATTTGGGTCGGCCAATCTGAGCTAGATAATTTGAATGAAAACAGCAGAGTAGATAATAAAGGTAAAAGTAAAAGTGTTAAAATTTATAGGGGTGTTTGAGGAAAAAAAAGTAGGTTGCCGACTGAAATTAAAGCCAAGTTGACCTTTTTTTCATTGCTCTTTTAGCAATTGCTAGTTCATTTGGGTTATTCAGAGATTGAAAACTACTCGGGTTAAAACTGAGAAAGATTCATTTTAGTGTACACATACATTTGAAGAATTGCATTTGTTTACTTTATGATGCTAAAGATTTTTTGTCTTTTGTATAAAAAAATTTGACTAACATTGTAGAAGTATCTCTTGGGGTAGAAAATGTGTAATATGGAAAAGGTCTTTAAAAGGGCTGATAAATGAAAGCTCATAGTAGAAAGCTGAAGCAAAACAATTCAAATTAGAGGAATGACTTTAAAGGAAGGGTGTAACTACTGGAACAAAATGCTCTGTGAACTGATAGATTTTTAGTTTTCATGTCTTCAATCAAAATTGGATGCTGACCTGGGAGATAAATTTTAGCCCAACAGAAGTTATGTTTTATTCAAGTGCAAGTCGCAGGCAACATTTTTCATTAAAATAAGCTAGTTGGGTAAAATTTAAAGGCCTAGTATGTAGAGAATTTCACAGCAGATGATCTAATGTGTTATTCTGATGTCAGCATCTGTAAATGTGTGAAATTACTTAGAAAATGGAGCAAAGCAATGAGATAGCATTTACAATTTTATGAAAAAACACCTCTCTTATGTTATGATAAGCCTCTCTATGTATGTGCAGCTGGTCTCTTTTTAATCTCATTTACACCCATTAAATGAACCTGATTTACCCTCTGGTGAAACCAGCAAAAATCGTGTTATTCCCTGCTGATTTTAACAAGCATCTCCCACCCTATTGATGTTGTTGATAAAATATTACATACCAGATAGGCAGGGGGCAGTTGGTATTAGTAGTTTTCAAGTAACACTTTCAGGAAGACAATTTCAATGAAAAGTAGAGAGTTTGCACACCATGATGAACACAGAGCAATCAATACTTACACTTGCTTGCTGGTACTTTCCTCTCACTGTTCAATATTTCTGAATTTTCATAAGTCTCTGGCTCATCCAGGATTATACTTATCAGTAATGTCACCACCCCAGATAGTGTTTCATTTTCAGTTTTCTGGAGTTGTTGGAGTTGACGTTTTATATTCCATTTTTACAAAAGGCATATTTCATCTGATTCCATCCACTGTACCATGCAGTGTGCTGCTACTGCCTGGCAAGGCACACTGTTGGCTCCTAGATGTGCCCTCTCATCTCCTACAGTGACATTCTTGTCCTGAAGTAAACATTCCTCAGTGGACAGATCCTTCTAGTTTCAGTTCCAGAGTGTCACTGGTTGACACATCACAGCTCTGCCTTGGATCCCAGCTGGTGACAAGGCTGGATACTGAAGCCCTCACTTGGCTGTAACCCTTGCACAGCATGTCGTACAGCTGTATAATGTACAGCCTAGGCTCAACTGTGTAGTAGGATATTTTTTTATTTACAAATAATAACCAAGCTTGGGCATTTGGTATTTCTAGTGGAATAGTTTGCTTCCTTGTCCTTGCTTCATTTTTAGTTGGGTTAAGTGTGTTATTAAATGTGACACTTGTAATGATTTCTAACCAGTTTGTGTCACATTTTCTGGGCTGAAGTTCATGTAAATTCTAACTGGTTAAGAAAACTATCTATTTTGATATTTCAACATTTTTTCAAAATTAATCTCCTATTTTCTGAGATTCTCTCTTGAAACTCAGATGTTCTTTGTTTACAGTATGTTGCTTTGTCAACTTATTCTAAAGTTCATAAACTGGGGACATGAAGGACCACCATTATGTCCTATTTATCAGACAGCTATATCAAGAGAAGCAGAAGTCACAGATGTACAAAGGTACCTATCAGTCCACAAAAGCGTGGGCCATACATCAGGCCAAGATAGGACAGCAGTATAGAGCAACCTTGTTGTGATCACAGATGTTGGGAAACACTTGCAGGTGAGCTCTGGTCAATGAAGTCTGTGGAACTAAGCATGCTGTGTATTTGTGCCTGTTTCTGACCAAGCTACAAATAGAATCTTGTCTGACTGGAGCCTGCCTTTCTAATTTGGTCCAAAACCCTTTTTTCCTTTCACTTAGCTTTGTGCTTGAAAGAAAAAAGGTGAAAGGATAAACCTGATGGCGCATTTTTAAAACAAAGGCATTAAATTAAGAAGGAATTGAGCTTTCATTAAATAAAGATATTCTATTTCTGCATCAACAACTAAGTGGAGAGGCATCAAGTAAATATTTCAACCTTCCTTGCCTCAATTTAATGTAAAGTATGATAATTCTTTAGAACAACAGTTATTTTTAAGGGTTTTTTTTTTTTATATTATTATATGATAAGGTGGGTTTTTTTGTCCATAGAGCGCATAAAAATAAGTAAAAAGTACTGAATGTGAGTTACCTAATCTAAAAGAGGTTAATCTAAATGGTGACAATGGATGATGGTAACTTTACATTTTTGTCACTAGTCAATCTTCAAAAAGCTTGTACAGCAATGGAAATTGTAGTTTTGCTACTAGTTGCCCAACAGGAACTATATGAAAAGGCTGCATCATTTTGTATGGCCACAGCACTAATTTCAGGAGCAATCCCGTTTTTTCCTCCTTGGATAGTGTCAAGCAGCAATTGAGTTGTATGTTCACATGTTCATATTACCGTATATCATGGTCCACATCACCATATAATTTAGTAATTAACTCCTTTTTTAGACAAAAATGGAGATATGTTTCATGACCAAAGCTGTTTTTTTTGAACAGCTTCAAGGACAGTCTTGTACTGGTTGAGCAGGATTTCCCTGTGTGTATTTAGTAAAAGCTAATTATGCCTTTTCACAGATGCCAGTAGTCTGCAACTCCAGTATGGGAACCCTCCAAAAGAAAAAAGTGTATTTTTTAAAAAGAAGTAAATACTAGGATGTTTGTTATTTAATTTGAGTGGCTGCTTTCCAATATTTTGCTGTTTCTGCATCGAGTTTTAAAATGACAGACTTTTTTCTCAAAGAACCAACAGTCTTTGGAGTGACTGGTTTTGTAACAGAACAGCACAAAGTGTCTTTTAGATCTTGCTAATTTTTCTGACTTACTGGTGTTGTTGAGATCTGCTGAAATGCTAATAACTACTTAACTGACTTAGCTGCTCTGTCAGGTGCTGCGCTCAGTTTTCACCAATGAACTTCACTAAAAATGAGAACTGTAATGCTGAGGAAAAAAAATCAGGTTATTTCAACAATTGGTTATGGTGAGTAAAATGGTTTAAAATGTCTGTTCTTGCTTGCTAACTCACAGCAATCTCACAGAAGGACTTAATGAATAGATGTGAAAACGCACTGTAAGTGCTGCAGGAGCAAGTCTGGACAGGCTGCCAAAATTTTTTGGCAGAAAAGGTCTTAGTTTTTCATACAGGTCAAAAGTCAATTCTATTGAACACTGTAACACATTGCAAAAAACTGCTGTCCTTCAAAATTTCTATTGAAGGACCCTGTTGCCTTAGACGTTTTAATGGTCTGAATACATGACTAATGGCATGATAATTAATTACCTCTTATGTAAGGTATTTCAGCCAGAGATTTCAAAGTCATGGTTATGTCAGAACCCAAGTACATTAAACCCCAATGTGGATTCTTTCTCTGAGAGGTAAAGTAGTTCAAAATTACCAAGGCTTAAACTAAGAAGGATTGAACAGTAGAGAATCAAGGCCGCTTTATTGCTCTCTGAGAGCAGTGGGAGAATGCATGGTAATGCATTTTAGCTTGTGCTCTTTAACTGCATACCTGCAGTGAACATATTTTAACACTCCTGGAGGCCTCGTGGGAGAAAGAAGTAGAATAGAGTCTCAAAGTAGGGAGCCCACTTCTCTTTCATCTGCAGATAATTTTGTAACAAGTTGTAGAAAGTAAGCAGTTTGCATTCACTTTTGGTAGATTTTATTTTTTTCACACTTTCACAAAGAGGTTCTATGATTTAAGAACCATGAGTTTCAGAGCTCTAACAGCATTCAGCTCACAAGGCTTACTCATGATAGATTAACTTAAGCAGTTATTAGTGCTTCTTTAGAATCATTAGCAATGTGATATTAATAAGAAAATATTGAAATGTCATTAGTGAGTGAGTGAAAAAGAATGGGATACATGATACATGAAATCAAAAGTTTCTGGTAAAATCAAAAGGTGTTATTTTGTTCACTTCAGTGGTGCTTGCTTTTATTCAGCTTAGTAAGTTAAAAGGAGGTTTTATGTAAAAAGATTTTATGTAATTCCTGTAAAATATACTAATTAAAATAAATACTAAATAAATAAATAAATACTAAATAAATAAATAAAATAAATAAATAAATACTAATTAAATAAATAGGTAAAGTACTGGATAAAAGCCCTTATAGCCATTAATGGCTACCATGCTGGCTGGTAAGTGCCAGCATCAAAATAACATTTTACACCCTATGAGAGGATACATAAATCCATCAAAATTAGGTGAGAATTCATATCTCATCTCCATATCTAATTTTTACTTCTATTCTTCCTTCTGAGGGTAGAAATGAGACAAGTACAAGAAACTAAAAAGATATACATTCTTTAAAACTAAAATTAAAATTTCAATAGAAAAGGATAGAAGGACCCTTTTGCCTTAGACATTTTAATGGTCTGAATAAGTGTCAATTTAAAACATTTATTATGTCCAGAGCACAAGAAATTCTAAGTGTCTCTGGTGAGTTACCCTGGCTCAATGCCAGGTGCCCACCAAAGCTGCTCTGCCATTCCCCTCTTCAGTTGGACAGGGGAGAGATAATATAATGAAAGCGTGTGGGTTGGACAAGGAGAGATCGCTTGCCAGTTATCATCATGGACAAAATAGACTTGACTCAGGGAAATTAGTTTAATTCATTCTTAAACAATAAGAACAGGATAATAAGAAATAAATCCAAATCTTGCAAATGTCTTTGCCATCCCTTCCTTCTTTCTGGGCTTATTTTTACTCACAAATTCTCTGCTTGTTCACCCCTCCACTGGCACAAGTGGACAGGGAATTTGGGTTCTGGTCAGTTCATCACACACTGTCTCTTCTGTTCCTTCCTCCTCAGGGGAAGGATTCTTCACACTCTTCCCCTGCTCCAGCATGTGGTCCCACACATGGGAGACAGTCCTCCATAAACTTGTCCAACTTCAGTCCTTCCCACAAGCTGCAGTTCTTCATTAACTTCTCCAGTGTGGGTCCTTCCCATGGGGTGCAGTCCTTCAGGAACAGGCAGCTGCAGTGTGGGTCCCTTGCAGGGTCACAAGTCCTGCCAGCAGTTCTGCTCCAGCATGCGCTCCTCTCTCCACAGGTCCTGTCAGGAGCCTCCTGCAGTACTGGCTTCTCACGGGGTCACAACCTCCTTCGGCCATACACCTGCTCCAGCATGAGACCTCCATGGGCTGCAGGTGGATCTCTGCATCCCCATGGCCCTCCATGGGCTGCAGGTGGATCTCTGCATCCCCATGGCCCTCCATGGGCTGCAGGGCACAGCTGCCTCACCATGGTCTGCACCACGGACTGCAGGGAAATCTCTGCTCTGGTGCCTGGAGCACCTTCTCCCTCCTGCACTGACCTTGGTGTCTGCAGAGTTGTTTTGCTCAGTATTTTAACTCCTGTCTCTGGCTGCTATTGGTCGTTTTCTTCCCCTCTTTGTCCCAAGAGGCACTACCACTGTTGCTGATGGGCTCAGTCTTGCCAGCAGTGGATCTGTGTTCGAGCCATCTGGCATTGGCTCCATCAGATGTAGGAGAAGCTTCTGACAGCTTCCCAGAGATGTCAGCCCTGTAGCATCCTCTCTACCAAAACCTTGCCACGCAAACCCAATAGAATGCAGATCATGCCTTTTGTAAGGGAAGCATATTTTTGAAGAAAACACGTTTCTGTGAATACAGGGTTATCCAAGCTTCCCCCGCATACTGCTGCAAGGCATCTCAGCTTTCTTCATGAAAATTGTCTCCAGCTACTGCCAGTTATCTCTTGGCAGCATTTATGATACTGTGGTGATTTTAAAAGTCTGACACAATATTTAGTATTATGTTTCTCTCTATCTTACTATAGAGAGACACAATTTTCATATTTGCATGGAGTTTTTTAAACTTCACATGGAATGTTTGACTTCCTAAAACAGATTGTTTGGCTTTCTTTCTGTCTAAACTAGCAGAATAACATACTAAATCTGTGAGTTTTCATGCAAACAAAGCCTAGGTATAACTTGAGCCTGTTTAGGTAGACACTGATGACTAAAACATGACAGTCCTGTTTAAGGTTGCAGGGCTATAGCTTATTTTAAAGAATAAGAAGTCCATCTCTTCTGATTTTTTCCTACTCTGAAATGATTTAATTTCAGATGCTAAATATCTGTAAATCCCATTAAGCTCAACTATGGATATTCTGTTCTGAACACCATTTTTGCCAGTGTAGAAGGTCTCCTCTAGAAATGGAAACCCTAGATTTGAAGACAGTTACTGCATGCTTTTTCCCATCTGGTAATGTCTTAAAAATGCAGGCTCCAATGTGCATATAGTGCACAGCTATGAGAATTTATGGCAAGTGAATTTGGAAGTGCCTCTAAAAGAACTGCCAGAAGGGGTTTCAGATTTGCTGTTGTTTAAGCCTTTCTCTGCCTTGTGTGAAGTCTGCAGTACTGAGAAGATGCTGAAGGGATGGGAAGGAAAATTGTATTAATTTGTGTAATCCCAAATGAAAACTTACCTGAAGAATTTATAGACAACAATATCAACAATTTAAAACTACTTACTTTTCTGAAGTTTGCATGACTGAATATCTATTGTTTAAGAGCAGAAATCAGTATTATTTGTGAGATGTGTTCACATTTGCTCTATTTTGCTAAGTAAGAAAACACAGCAGCCTCTTCTCAATGCTGTATGTGTATTTTGCCTACTTGACTCATCTCTTGCCTCTTGCTAAGTGCTGGTAAGGTCATGGGTGTTCCAGGGCTCATCCTTCCTCAAACATAGACCAACAGATGGAATGCATAGAGGAGACAGGGTTACAATTGCATTTTTTTTCATAAGCATATTCAGAATTATGATATAAAACCTACTGCAAGCACAAACTTCATACTCATGTAGCCTTTCTTCTAAGTTAAACCTGTGTGAAGCAGAACAGAAAGCAAAGTCGGTGGTTTAGCAAAAGGACATTCAATTAAGCATGGATGTTATCTGGTCTCTGTCAATCTAAATCATGAACAAAACTGTTCCACCAGACAGTACAAAATTGTTTTCAGACTTTTGGAGAAACCCAAGACTGATGGTTTTGTTGCTGTCTTAGAACATGAAAACACCAAGCTAGATTATTGTTTAGGTTACAGAGGAGAAAAAAAGACACAAGCAGCCCTTAGTTTTATATTTGTTTCTGCTTTAATTCTTCCATTTACAAATGTCATACTGTAATTAAATAATAAGTATCTGCTGAATTACTGAAGAAGTTCAGTGGGAACATCATCAGCAATTTTCCCACAATATCCTGATAATCTCAAAAGGCTTTGGCAAATAATCTTTGATATATTATAGTAAGTAAAAATTTTGGTGTTTACAAAACAATTGGATATCTAAGAACTTCACTATGGCAGATACTGACTGCTAGTACCATGTTTTGTTACTCTTGTGGAAGAGCATCAAGATCTTTTTGATCCTTATTTTTAAAGTACTGTAAGCTTTACCTTTATGCTTCAAGTTATTCACGCTTGAAGTGCACGTACAACAGGTAAGATTATCAGCCTAAAATCCCATTGGCAAATTCAGGATAGAGGGCCTTCTCACAAGTTGTTTCTTGTTCAGCCTGCTTCCAGTGAGATCAGTGAGTGAAAATCTTATTGCCTTTACAGTGAAAAAGGAAATATTTTTCTTCCTCTTGGCTTTCCCAAAGAAACATTGTCAAAACACAGTTTGGGGAATCGTGAGAAATGTACAGGCTTCTTGTGTTGTGTTTAATTGGAGTGTGTTGCAACCTTGCATGCTACAATGAACATACTACAAAACATGGATGTTAGGGGGTTATAGGTTTCCAGTAAATCAGACTTCATTTGAAGCACTGAATTTTTAGCCTTCCTTCTGGTCTGAATAACAAAAGCATCTGCTAGTGTGAGCAATAATCTTTTTTGTTTTACCAAAACTAAAGACAGAGTCTGGTTAAGCTAAATTAGGAACCAGATCAGGTTGTCATGTGCTTGCCACACATCAATCAAAAGCTTTTTGTGGTTTGTTTAAAAAGTACTTTTTGTTTTTCTTATAAACCAAGTAATTGTTATTGGTCTTTTGTAATTCTTCATTTGTATGGATTTCAGAAATCCCAAAATATTATGTGTAAGGCTTGTCTTCCAATTTTAGTTAGCCTCTGGTAGGGAGTAGTAAAGGAACTACTACTATTGTAGTAGTAGAGATGTAGAGAAAGGGTTCAATTACTTTGATAATTATTAAAGAGCTCTGGTGAAATATGAGGACATCTAGTTGTGCAGAGTGCTTAGTGACCCTTCAGTACAGCCTGATCCTTGCAGGTTATCCGCTTTATAAAGAAGCTTAATGAATATATACATTCTATAGGCATGTATCTGATCATGAAGTTATTAGCTAAGAATAAAACAGGAGAATAAAAATGGAGGAGTTGTTTTAGTGAGCAGGGTTTGAGAAAAGTTTTAGGCTGCTTAGACACTTCTTCACAGAAGAATTTGAAGGAAAATTAGTCACTATGTTTCCTCTGCAGGAGGGAAAATAAAAATCCATGAATGGATCCTCTGAGTGTAGGCATGTGAGGAGTTCTGCAGGCAAGGACAATAAAGCAATTTTTAAAATTCTCAAACACCAGGCAGTGTTAGCTTACCCAGTAGAGCCTTTTGAAAACATGAGGAGAAAATGGAACATTCAGGGGAATTAGCAAGTTAGACTTGTAGGAGAGAAGAGTTAATTTGAGAATTGAAACAGATGATTTCTAATTCCCACCAACCTATGGTCAAAATAAGATTTAATCCTTCTCCTGTAAGCTGTGTTTGTGACTGCCAGGAAAAGGAAAAACTTTCCTTTGGTGATGATGACTTGTAGTAATGTCTGTTTAGAGTATTGTTGTCCCTCTTACGATGTTTATTCAGACCGAATTGGATCTGCAGCTGTTTGTACTTAATAGTTAACCTTTTTAGTTCTCCTTTTGTGTAGAATGGGTCTAAGGTAGCTGGCATACCTGACTCACCAAAGAATGGCAGAACACTTAATTTTCTTGAAAACTTGAAACTTTTTTATTTTCTTTACAAACCTTCTTGAACAATAAAACCATAAATAGGCATCTTGCTTAATTAGAAATAAAGTTGCAAAAAAGCTATAGTAGAGTATAGGGGAGATAAAGTATAGCTATAGCTCTCTGGTACTTGAATTAATAGGTAAGTTTAGAAATGGCTGCACTCAAAATGAGCAAACTCTGATCGCTGTAAGCAATTTTTGTTGGATTTAAGTTGACAATTATGAACTGCTCAAGCTAGCCAACCGAGCCAGCTGAAATGAAGGCTGAGATATTTTAGATGCATCTTGCATTTAAACTTTGCCAAAAATAAAAATACCAAGAAGAAACCAGCTGGGATGTATGACCTGTACATCAGGCATGTCTTGTGAACTTAAGATTTTTTTTCTACAAGACCTGCACCTGATTTTCTTTTACTTTGACTTAACTTGTCCATCTCTGTCAAAGCTGTCTACCCATTTGACATAACCTTGCCTCTGATGTATTGGAGGAGCAGACAGCGCAGCAGATGATGAGAGTTTCAACATATTCCCTTAATGCATATCACATTAAAACTCAAAACTCTGGAGACACTGCTGAAACTACATGCTTGTCCATGCTGGATCTGAGAGCATATGCAATTTCCTGACATTGCTCGCTCATTCAAAAGAAGAGCACCATTTTCCATTAACAACAGATTAGGTACCTTTTGCTACTCTATTATTAGTTCATGTGAATTGAATGTTTCAAAGTAAATTAGGAACCATAAATTTTAAAAAATTCTTAAGCATGTTATATAATAGTACCAACACAAAATAAAATGCTAGCTATTTATGTGAATTTATTTGTACAAAATAAATAGTAACATGAACTATTATCCTTTTTAAAAAAGTATTTGAAAAAATTCAACTAATTGCTCATTTATCATATCCCATTATTTTTCAGTCTTATGGAGCTTTTATTCTATGTCTCTAATCAAGACGATGTTCATAGATGCTGAAAAATGTCTAGAGAATTTCTATCTCAGATCAAATAGGAGGAAGAATATGAAATAATTCTCAAAAGGCTTGTGAAATTTCCAGCTCAATTTTTAAGCCTTGCTGTTTTCATATGTTTGGATGAACAGTTGGAATTCTGAGTGCCAGATGGACTAAAATATAGTTCTGAACCTTTCTGCAGTTCATTTTCACAGAACCAGTATTTGCCCCATAATGTAAACCATGTTTTATTTAATCTTACAAAAATATGGAAAACTGTTTTGTTTTTTTTCTCCCTAGCCTTAAAAAGATAGCTTCAACCCCAGGAAACAATAATGAGATTGAAAAAAATCTAATACTTTGGGTGGGAGAAGAAATATATGAGGAAGCAAAAGTGGCTTGCCAAGGTGCATTGCATAAAGAATAAATACATGCTTAAGCAAAAAAATGAAGCTAACTGTAATGCTTATATTTAGCATCCACACAGTAATGGAAACAGTGGTATTTTTAAAGATGTAAGTTTGGCATTTTATTCATACAGCATAACAATTCCATATTATCAGCTCTACATATCTACTAATATCTCTCTTCTATGTTACAGATAAAATACTTAGACACCATTCATTGGTGAATTAATCCTTATTAACAGAGAAGTGCTTTATAAAACTACAAAAATTGTACATAGCACTTCTTCACTGCCCAGTCTGTTTTTAGCAAGGTCTGTTGCTAATTCCCGGCATTTAAAATGTGTTACTGTTCCTGAAGGGATCTTCATCTTACTTTTGTCAATGGTAAATGGTGCCCATGACTAGAAAATAATATTGTTAATCTGGAAGTTAATCTTTTATAGTATCCTAATTTTTGAAATTTTCTTCCAGACACATATTTCTCATTTAAATAGAAATGGTAGAAAAGTCATATTCTGCCATTCTTTCCTTCATCACTGACACATCTTTTTTACCTTCTGTTTTCATTTGTCTTATTCCCTTTAGAGTGCCCTGCATGTCTCCAAATGTTTTGGAGATCAGGTCCTCATTGCCTTCATGTTGGCACTATGGTTTTTGATGAAGGTGCTATGAAGTCTCAGAGAAGATGACTTCAGTGAATGGAAGCAGGTCCTTACATCACTGCAACACAAATAATAATCATAGCTCAAAAAGTGAAATTGGAATATATCTAAGGCTGAAATTGCAGTTGTGCCTCACTCTTGTTTACAAGCAATACTTCCATTTCCTATACTTCATGAAATAAGATTTTAGTAATCCAAATGTTCTATATGGAACATTACTATGTAGTCCACACTTATGACCTGCTCTGTATTTCATATGTCATAAACACCTCTACTCCTTTTCTATAAATCAGTGAAACTGCAAATAGGGTGGATGAAAAATTGGTAGCTTGTCTAATTACAGAACACGAGGAAGATCAGAAAAGAGCAGCTCTTTAAATGGATGGACATAATGCTTAAACCCTGCTTGTAACAAGGTAGCGTGTCTCACATTTGCCCTTTCGTCGTGGCAATCATTGTAAAAGGGATGAGAAATTACAGGGCCATCATCAATTCTCATTAAACTGTGCAAACTTCTCTATACTTTCTGTGAGTGCAGTATTCATGTACACTTACAAATCACTACATCAGCCATTTTTTAATGTTTGACTGCCAAGTTCAGTAAAGAGATAACTTATTTTAATATGACAAGAAGATGATCATTAAAGAACAACTTTAAGGACATACATTTTCTTATTTTCCAATTTAAAATCTGATTTTCCCAAGAACAATGTAAGAATGATCTATAGTTTTGTAGAAGATTTACTGTTACAGAACTGTATGGGAAAGTGTAATTCTGTAATATATAATGCTTAGATTGTGATAAAATGAAGAATAGCAGTTTGATATTGGACTATTACCTGTGCTCAGGAATTGCTTATGGATGGAAGCAGCAACCTGAAAATATGAGACTGTTCTTGTCAAAACCCACAGGGTACTCCTCAGGTTAGGGCTTCTCACACTTCCTTCCTCTGGTGCAGCAGAGTTTGTTTCTACATCGCAGAAAATCAAGTAATCACTTGTATTCCATATGAGGCCTCAACAAAGATTCCATATTTTTGTAGTCCTGGAATTACACTGGCTTGAAATGCTTTTTTGTCTAACTGTAGACCTCTGCCTGCTCTGTCTTTGTGAAAAAAGACAAGTGTGGCTGCTCCAGCTGGCTTCCTCTGTGTGAAGCAACTCAGTTGGGAATGGTGCTGTTTAAGTGGATGGGTGCTTAAGAAGGCCTCCAATGTGCACATTGAAAAGATGTCTGGAGGCCTGTGGTCTAAGCACATGACAAATATGAAGAAAAAGGGGAGAAATAAACAGTGGCAGAGGGAACATATAAGGTGAGTCTGTGGTGCCATTCTCCTGTCTAACAGGTTGATAGTAATCTTAGGTTCTTATTTCTGATAAAGGTCTAGTTTATTAGCTCATAACTGCAACAGAACAAACAACTTAGACTCTCTCCCTTTGTGGTTCTATTTCTTCTTCCCATCTGTTCAATTGGCTATTGCTTTTTATATAATGGATCCTCTGCAGTATTATAGTTCATAGTTATGTGAAGTAAATGAAAGACATTATGAAAATGGTAAAGCAATGAACATCTCTCTTGGCTCAAACAGAGTTTTAGGCTTTCCTATATGACATGAAAAAACTTGCTTTACTTTAGTCTTTTTTGATGCACTGAACTTAAGGTATGGAATAAGAATTAAAATTTGAAAATAAAAAATAGAAAGATTTTTCAATTAGTGCTGCATTCTGAGTTATGAGTGCTTTGGATATGGTGAAAACTTTTAAAACTTTTGTTCTTTTGACATTGTCTAGATCTTTATTTCTGAAAATGCCACACTCAAAGTACTCTCTCTTCATGTTGTCAAACAATATTAAAATACTGGGGGCTTATAAGTGGTTCCAAAGAAATAACTGTTTTTTTCTATGTGAAATAAAGTCTCATCATGGTAATTCTACAGTATTTTAATTTTCAGAAAAGTGTATCTCATTAAAGTACATTTTATTGAAGAGTGAAGTGCAAAGAATCATGTTTCTATGTGATTTTTTTATGGTGGAACAATTTATCTTGTGGTTGTGATACTATGTGTGGGAAGTGCCTTGTATTAGATCTGTGCTACATGTCCAGAGCTAGTCTACTGGTCACATACTTCTTTCATGTGGGCTAAACAAAGTTGAATTATTTCATATTTGCCATAGGCTGGAATGAGTCACCTGGCTGTTGAGTGTTACTTAGGGTTGTTGGGTTGAGTGAGACTTCAGGACATCCTAATGTGGTATGACAGTGATTTGTTACGTCAATGATGCCAGACCCTGTGTGAGTTCCCTGGTCTCCAAGACAAAATGATGTAGAAGAAGGAGCAGAAGCAAAGACAAAAGGGCAAAGAGAAAGGAGGAGGAGACAGTGCAAAGAAACCTTTGGTGAGATAAGAAGGCCGAACAATAAATCTTGAGATTTATAGATGGGACAATGTCACCTGCACAGAAGTGCCTGACCTTTCCATAGTGCCCTCTTCCTCTTCCTTGAATTCACTCGAGTCACACAAACTCCCTCCTATGAGGTAAATTATGCTGCTGTCTACAAAGATGTACCTGTTTGCATTTAATGCCTGGCAAAAACTGAGCAGTAGTTGTGATGTATTATAACTACTTAGCAGTTTATCACCATATGCTATAACTAGCTGTCCAGGCAAAGGTGAAAAAAAAGATTCATACAAATATATTTTCATATGATATGTTGACATATCCTTTCATTAGAAGCCTCCTTTTCCCTAAAACCTTGTATGGCAACCTTCCCTCCAAAACCGCATTTAACTACCATTGTACTCAGTGAAGTGAGGTAGACTAAATATCAAATTGTAATTGACTGGTATGTTGAAAATATTAACTGAAATGGCAGAAAATCAACAATCTGTTGAGGCAGAACAGTATACTCCAGTAATGAGTTACACACTTTAAATTTGCTGTATGGCAATATATTATTAATTAGTCATTTATAATAAATGCTTACTATCAAATTTGTATCAGTTAGTCATATAAATGTAATTATATTTTTGTAGTATGCATTTTTATGAGTTTAGACTTTGTAGTTTTCTATGAGTACTTGTCTCTATTGGATAAACTCTTCCATGTACAGTACCTGGTTTGAGCTGTACTCCCCTGACGGTAAATTAGTGAATATTTATTTATGGTTCGATCATTAAGTGTAGAGAACGTGCACTAGCCAGAACTCTTCATGCTGATTCAAATAAGAATCTATACTGAGAGTTCCCAGAAACAAAGTTAACTGAAATCAGTTTCTCTCTTGCATCCACTCCTGTTGTGATTAAGGGTTTTCTTGAAAACATTGAAGAAATATGTCTTAAGAAAACTGTTGAGTGGAGAAGGGGTTGAAAGACTGACCTACTGTTGTCTTCCCTCATGTCTTAGGTACTTGATGTTTAGCAGAGGAGATGGGATATTTCTTTTTTTTTTTTTTTTTTTTTTTTAAGATTTGGTGAGATTAAAGCTCTGCAGGTTTTCTGGGCTTGATGGCAAAGCTAAGACATTTAAATTTAGAAGTTTAAATTTCATGTGGCAGAAGACAGAAGGAGTTAAAGAATAAAGCAATGTGGTCTGATCGAAAAGGAAGACAGTCTTAGCAAGTCAGCATTGAATTAATTGCAACAGAGCAATGTTGACAAGGCTAAATATTCAAATGCATAAAACTCTCTCTGGATGCCCACTACAAGCTGCATCTTTGAAATAATAACAGGTTTCAGAGATTTATCATTTAGAGAGCATCCAAAGGAGGGCTATGAAGATGGTGACGGGCCTTGTATGGAAGCTATGTGACCAGTGGCTGAAGTCACTTGGTTTGTTCAGCCTGGAGGAGACTGAGGGGAGACCTCATTATGGTTACAGCTTCCGTGTGAGGTGAAGATGAGGGACAGACACTCTTCTCTTCTCTCTGGTGACCAGTGATAGGACCCAATGGAATGGTGTGAAACTTTGTCAGGGGAGGTTTAGGTTGGATATTGGGAAAGTTTTTTTCACCCAAAGGGTGTTCAGGCACTGGAAGAGGCTTCCTAGGGAAGTGGTCATGGCACTAAGCCTGACAGTTCAAGAAGCATTCGGACAATACTCTCAGGCACATGGTGTGATTCTTGGGATGTTCTGTGCAGGGTAAGGATTTGGACTCAATGATCTTGATGAGTCCCTTCCAACTCAGGATATTCTATGATTCTGTGATACCAAGACATTAATGTATGTCTTTGTGCATGTAGGTGTCATACAGACACTGTTAATCACCAGTCTGCACCTACACTTTTTGCAGATTGTGCTGTAATCTGGCCTGCAATCGTCTGTTTGAAATAAGTGTGTCTCAATTTGATGTCACTATCATTAAATGAAATTAACTTTGTCTGTGCTCTCTTTCTGTAAAGAAATTGTGCAGAAGTGTTAATTCTCTCCCCTCTTCATTTCCTCAAATCTAAAAGTGAAACATTGGCAAGACCATTCCTACAAATTCCTGATTTAGGGCATGTAGTAAAGGAGTGTCCCAGATAATAATTATTGCTTAACTTCTAAAATTATACATTACATACAGCAGCATTGCTGCTTCTATTTAGATTTACAGTTTTGAATATATTGATATGCTCTTGGCAGTTCTGAGTTCTATCTGACCTTTAATTTTTCAATAGAAATATTAAATCAGATTTTGGAAAATGATGCCCAACAGTTTTCTCTTTCCCTATTCTTGCCAGTTTTCTTGAACTTACCAGCTGTGCTTTGAACATATCTTTAATGAGTCATGGAAACCAAGACAAGAGGAAGGAGGGTGGTCTTTAGGAAGCTGTAAACAGCAGACAGATGGAATACGAGAACCTTGGGGATCATTAGAGAGATATTGCCAGTCAAGAAGTTTGGCAGTCACATCAAGGTCAAGGAGATGCTTGTAGCACTGTCCGAAGTTAAGAGGTTCAGCTCTGATGCACTTAAACAGCAATTTCTTTCCCACTGCTGCCATTTTTGTATTTTTGTGTATTCAGACTGTGGTGCTGCAGGAGGTTGGAATGCCTTTGGAACAGTGATATCTGATATTTCCAACCAAATGCCTGATACATAGGGAACTAACTTTCTGCTGGCCTTGTGTCATACATACCAGAGGGCTCAAGATACTTCAGTATGATGAAATTTGGAAAAAAAAAGAAAGAAAAAGAAAAGGAGAGGAATGGTAAGAGCATGAGAGAACTCCATACCTATACAAACAAGAGAACCAAAAGCATTAAAGGGAAGACAAATTTATTGTCTAATATTGTCTAAGAATTACAGCCTGTGTTTGGCCAGTGCATAGCTGCCGAACATCCTGAATTTCTTTTTTGTTGCTGTTTTTTTGTTTGTGTGGTATTTCCCATTTGTATGGAAATTATATCATAAATCCACAGAAAGGGTTAGGGAAGTTGCCCACTGCCTTGTACATAGACACAGAATTTACAAGAAAGCATGCAGGACCAGATGTTTTAAGAAGCTTATTGATGATTGACAGAAGCAGGTAAGAGGAGGAGGATCCTGCTGTATTTACTTCATGCTCCTCCCCTGCATGTCTCTCTTATTGACACTGGTAGAGACAGAAGACTGGGTTGTTTGGGTCTTTCATATGAGACAGTATGTCTCGTCTTATGTTACTGAGCAATATATTCCCTATATTTTCACAAAAGCTGGCATTTTTTTCCAGAATCATAAACTGTGCTTTTAAAGATTGTGAAGAGCAATTTGTAAATGGAACTACTATAAATATGCAGGAAATACTGTCTGAAGTTACATGATCCTTATTCAAGTCCGGAATGTGCCCTTTTGATTTGTGTAGAGAGGGATTATCTACTGTGATGTACCCATTGGTGATAAGAGAAAGAATAATTATTGAGAGATTTCACGAAAACAAAAAGGTACAGCTCTGTCTGCAAACCATTCAAGACACTCCCGTGAGCTATGGCAAGAAGCTCCATATTTTCTACAGCTTCAGTGTTTGATGAGGATTTCTTTAAATTATGTTTTTAAAACTGAGTGATCAGAATTTCATTAGGCCTGGTATACATGGTGTAAGGCCGAAAATACTGCAAAACCACGCATCTGCTCTACAGGCTCATGTCTCTAAAGATATCAAGGTCTATTTATTGTAGCCCTTTCTGCACTGCAGAAGTGAGAGGACAATCATTGATACAGAGTGAAAACTTCTATCTGCTTTCTCTGTGGTAAAGGCAAGATAAAATACTGTGACTGAGCTTCTAATCTGCCTTTGGTCAAGCACAGTCCTGCTGACTTAGTTTTGCCTGAGTAAAGGCTAGAGAGTTTTCTTTGGTTATTATATAGTCTCATCCTCCCATTTAAAACATTTGAGCCTGAAATGGGCTCAGAAGAACAGAATAAATTACAGGAGAAACAGAGAGTGGCTGAAAAGAAGCCTATACCTTTCCCACTAAAAGGAAAGGCAGATATCAGCATGCTTTTTATTAAGACTTGTGTGTTTTCTGCTGAGGGAAGATAAGGCATGGGGAAAGAGAGAGTAGAAGTTTAAATGAGAATTGATATCAGATGCAACGATTAAGTATTGACAATTTTTCAGGCTTTGGAATGGTTCCCATTTGCAGCTGCAAAGCACTGCAGCAGCTTTAGTATTTATGAGCACTTGGTGAGTACTCTGACAGGTTTATTATTTGTTGGCTTTCTCCAGCATTGCACAGTAAAAATTGTTTTCAAGGAGTGTTCAAAAGTATAGCTGGCTGCCACTGTATCAAACCCAATCAATCCGCCAATGTATTTCACATTCTTGATTGATAACTGGCTCAGCAGTTTGGCATTTCAGGGAAGGAGTGGAAGGGGAGCAGGTCTCGACAGTCATTAATCCTTTTTCCCTGAGCCTCCCTTGGGCAACTGCTTGTGCCATTATCCACATTTCTTACTGCTGATTTCCACAATCCCATGGCTGCTTGAACCACCACAAATTCACCGCTGTCCCTTTCACTTACTGTAGAACTTTCATCACACTGGACTCAGCAGCCCTCCTGGGCTGACAGTGGTCAGTGGAACATCTCTCTCTTTTCTTTTTTAAACCTGGGCCATTAATTTGGTTTCTTACCTCAGCCTCCTTTCCTCCCTCTAAATTTATGTTGTTCCTTACTGAGCAAGAACATGAGGGTATGAATGTACTTCCTTTAAAATACGTTTGTGTGGGTTGTGGTGAGAGATGTCGTATGGTAAATAGAGATTCTGTCTGTCAGCTCTTCCATGAAGCTGAATAAACTATGTTAGCTGCTGGGGAGATGGGCTATTTATTTATTT